>JAECUM010034698.1:0-60200 GCA_016617855.1 Megalonaias nervosa
CTGGTATGTACTAACTGTTGCACCAATGATCAAACCTCACCATCCCACATTGTCCTAATCTGTATGATAGCTCGTGTAACTTAATCGTTATTTAGCCTGTAAAGGGATGGATATAATTTGTTTAGTTACTTTAATACATGCCGATTGTTTTACATTTCTGAGTGTCACTATGTCAAGTTTAATGTTTGGGTTTTTTTTTTTTTTGCCCCGTGCTTGTACCGTAAATGTCATTTTGAAGTCTCGATATCTAGCACATTTCAACTTCACTTACCTACATCCTACTGGTCTATAAGATTAAGTGCAGCATGTTATATCTATTCAGGTCCATCATGGTGTCTGTAACAGGGTGGAAGAGTTGGATTAGTTTGGAAGCTCTGCAGCAGTCAGGCGTTGATACCAAGGTTGCATTAAGACACATAGAATGTACCTGTCGTAAGTGACCGGGATTAGTTCATATTACCACACTGATATACAGTACTTCAGTGACGTGGCTTAGATCTTCATCAAGGAGATCAGCATGATTGTTCAGTAAGGTAGAACCTCCCTGGAGCTGTATTCTCCTGCTACAGTGTCAGCTTTTATGGTTGTTGACATTGAAACGCAATGCATTTCTGCTGTAAAAACATGGCCCTTGGCCCATCAGAAGGTGAAGTTTGATTTCTCTGTGATCTATACTAATAACTGGCCGAGTACCTGACACAATATATTGTTTCTTTAGTGTGTACCCCTATATGCGTTTGAACCGGCATACTGCAATTTGCTACAAATTTCACTGTGCGCTGTGTTGCTTCACTACCCCTGGACAGAATGCTGTAAGTTGTACAAACCAATACTACCACCTGTTTTAAATACCATTCATTTGTCAACTTTGCTGTTTCAAAATTATCAGTTTGAATTAAAAAAATGCTATGAACACTTAATTTTCCATGAAAATTTAGTTTTCTAAAAGTAAATGTTTGTTTAAATGTCAAATAAAATTTAATTTATCAATCTTTGTTTATATTTCAAAAATATGTATAGATATGGCTTGTCTTGTATTACAATTAAGTTTTTGCTGCGTTAAAAAATTCATATAATTTAGGAAGATATAACAAATCTAGTTTTGGTTTCTCAAGAGCACTTGGTTCAAAACTTGCACTCTGTGTAACACCAGTACTACACACTTTCTGACAGCTGTAACACACCTTGTTTGCAGTGAAATTCATGAAGACTTCGTGTGTAAAGTTTAATTAATTGTGGGATACAAATATTAAAGTTTGACTATAACTGCCCAGAAATAATTTGGCCTCTCTCCTTTTGGTGGTGATACAAGAGTTAGATTTAGGCATTCTTAGTATTGGTCTGAAGGTAATTGTTTATTGGTAAGAATCTGAGCATTACGATGGGGTTGCCTGTGTGTATTTCGGCGACTGTGTACAGCTGAGTAATACGGCATTGATGCTGATCCTGAAGTGAAATCTGTGACACGGTGCTCTGTGTACAGAATAGCCTTCAAAAAGAAACACTGGATAACCTATGACAGGAACATCACAGTGAATTCATATTTGAAGGTATTTTATAATAAAAATGATTTATGATCATTTGGACACAATGGAAAGCTCAGTACTGATAAGCAAAGAGAATATATTGAAAAATTAATTTTGACCCAAGTCGATTCAGCGTTGCGTGTTGCACGTGAGGAGCATCATTGGAGGCCAGGGTAATAGGTTAGAAAATGTTGAACGCGATTCCCAGCGCCCTCTAGCGGAGGCGCCTGTTGCTAAACACACTAATCAGGTGATACCAGCAAATACAGACGGATGATATATAATGTGAAGGCTCTAGACAAAATGTAAAATCTGGGGGAATGTATTTACCTAAACGTGCGATTTGGCCATTCACACTGAGATGAATACACAGAAAAATTATACAAGTGTGAATTATACAGAATTTTTGTCCTTGAGATGCGGTCAGACCATAATAAAATATTTCCGGTTGGTGTGGAGCCCAGTAGTTCAATCTAAATTTAGAGGTGTTGGTCGACTATGCCTTGCATACAAATATTCATGACAGGGATTGGTGGTGGTGGTGGTGGGGAGTTGGGGTTGGGGGGTTTCTTTTACCATGGAATTATTGGGAAGGGGTCATTATTTAGCTTGAGATTCCTAATATTGTGGTTGTGACAGTAGTGTGATGGAAGTGCACAGGAAAAGTAAGTATGAAACATAAGAAAAACAAACAAAAACAAAAAAACAAAACTGTTTAATTCACCCGGAAACGGAATCATGACCCCAGTAGGCTTTGTTCAACTGTGATTCAAAATCAGCCAGGTAACACCTGACAAGTTTTAACGTTATGTTAACGGTCACTGGCCACCTATATTGTACAAACGTGTGATATTATTATAGTCATAAACAAAACGCATTTGTTATGTATGCACACCATAAAAATGTTTAATTAGACTTAAAAAGCCTCTTTTTTAAATGAAAAATATTATTATGCGATCTCCGTATACAATCGGCAGTTTCCGTGTGCGAAAAACGGATATGACGTACATTTATCCCTTCTATTCAACCTAGGCATTCAAGTGTTTAATTTCCCCACGTAAATGTATATGTGATATATCTTACGATCATGCTTTTGTACAGCAAATATGGTGCACTGTGTTGCATATGAATGTAACCAAATGAGTGATGATGGGAAAAAGAGTATTTGCTTTTTCCGAAAGACCTTGTTTACTAGAAAAAAGTGGACTCAAGCTGTGGGATCGAATGGGGTGAGGGATGGAAAAGTTGTATCATTTATGCCGGATTATAGTCAATTTGGCCAGACTAGAAAGACAATTCGGCCCAACTTAACAATAGTTTGAACAAGTTCTTTTTCTTCAAACAATAAGTATACTATGTAAGATAGATTTTAGGAAAAACACTAAATTTAAACAAACTCTCTTGATATTCTTTCAAAGAAAATAATCATACTTCGTAACGTACATATTGTTACGTGTAGGCTCGTACAAAAGTAACAAATGAAAAGAATGAAGCCAACAACCTTTCTAAATTTTAACCAAATAATTTATTTCCCTAGAAAAAAAGGTAAAGATAGGAAATAGGACTTACGGTTTGTGAATATAATCCAAAAATTAATCCTAAAGTTGAAAAAATATAAGTCCTATCACTAAACAGTTCTAATTGAATCCAGGTTCGAATAACGATGAAATTCCAATATGGAAGGCGATGACGTAAGATGAGGTCGTTGTACAAATGGCAACAATTCCTCGTTGAATCACAATTTATGATGTTCCCGTTTAGAATTCCAGAACAAATTTCCACTGAATGTCTTTGTCCACGTATGTTATAAAAAGAAGAAGCACTTGTATAGTTTTCTAGAGAATAAATTATTAAATCCCCCAAAATAGATGAACTTAAAAACAAACTGGCTTCAACAATAAAAACACATTGAGCTCTGAGGTGTAAAAATTACGACTCATCAATCTACTAGCAAAATGGCTGTGTTAAGCCTCCATTTTAGATAACATGGTGGCTCACGTGACAAGGCGACGTGATCACTAATTTGAACAGCGCAATAAAAAAATGCCATTTAGCACGTAGCTAGAATAGCCCTATCTAAGAATCATATTCTCACGCTGGAAATGAATTTAAAAATAAAAATGTTTACATCAGAGTTAACACGTAGGCTGAAGATGACCATGGTAATAGCCAATCATTTTCACTCGATGCTTACAAAAACTATGAACCAATGTGAGCCAAAAATAGTGCTTAAGTCAAAACAAAAGACTGAATTTACGGGGAAAAATATCAAAACCAGTAAAAATAATCATTACAATAAACTATAATGAAACAAAAATAAATAAAAAGAATTTAAAACTAACACAAAAGCAATTTAATTACATATTCGTAACAATATATATGAGAGAAAACACAAACTGACATATCTTGCTCGTGCTAATTAAAATATTTATATACATTTTTTTATGCTAAAATAATATATGCATCTGCGCAACGACAATTTCAATTTAATTCTTCCGGTCAAATTATCAATATTGATTTATAAAACAATAATACTTAACAGATAATAATCTACAGAATACGTATTGATTTTTCTAAGGGTAGAGTACATGAGATATTATAACAAATATATTTAATTTTAGGCTTCAGGTTGTAACTCTGCTGTATATAATACATACTCCATTACACATGAGAGAGAGAGAGAGAGAGAGAGAGAGAGAGAGAGAGAGAGAATAATGTTGAGCATTTTGTCAGTGTTTAGTTGCTGCCATATGAAGCTCTTACCAGTTAATTTTATTGTTTGTTTTTATTTTTCAAGTTGTCTTAATGTGCGCGCGCGTAAATTAAAAGTCTGTCATTAATAGTCAATATAGTCAATGATATTTGCTCCATTATTCCATACAAATAAGAAAGGAAATAATTTAGTGTTAAATTTGTCCGCCCCCCCCCCCGCACGGTACCAAAACAAAATGATAAACATACACTTATTTGAAAATAAAATGAAAGAAACTAACATTGCATTGTTATCATTTATGCCTTTTTTTTTTCATCATGCGAAATTTGTTAAAGAAAACAAAAATATATCCACGAGCTCCGTATATGTTGCGGATGCCGTCTTGCGCATGCATCCTTACTGTAGTGTGTATCGTTTATGTCAAATAACAAAATCGCAAAAGAGACGACAATATCATCCGATTGCTTGAAGGCACCTGCCATTCACGCATGATAAGTTATTAGGTGCAAACTGACCAAGATTGTATTGTATCCAGGTATCTCGCAAATAAAAATCATTATTTTAAAATACATCCAATGTGAGTGCAAATGATAAACTTTTCGCTAGCATGGGTTACAAAAGTATTATTAAAGCAAGTTATTGTTGTGTATACTATTTGCCTTGCAAACATCGATTATGGTTACATATGGCAAACAAATAGAAGCCCGGGTGATGAGCAAACAGAACTGGAAGCGAGCAATAAACTCCTTTCTTAAACTTACCGACAGGATATCAAATACAAAGGTTATTTTATTACAAAGCAAACCAGCCCCGCAAACTGACTTTGGTATCTTTTAAGCGTGCCGTTTATTTCCTATGAAGTCGGCTGACATAAGGGCGCCAAATTTGGTTCCTTTGGATTCTTTTAAGTGTGCCGATTTTTTTTATATAATGTCGGCCGACATAAGGAAGCCAGCATTGATTCCTTCATACCTGTATTAACGAGAATTTTCAAAATAAATTGAATAAATGGAACAGTTTTGAAAGCGACACGATCTAGTGCGTCGTGTACGCATATCGACATAAGACTGAACAGTAAATTAGTTTTCAGTAGTTTCATCTAAATGTTCCCTATCCATAGTTTATAGTTTTTATTTTTCGACAACAAGAAGCATTTACTTTGTCTTGCACCTGCTATGAGAGACTGCCCCTTCTGCCAACAAAAAGTGGTCTCTCAAGACAGGTGGTCTTTCATAGCAGGTTTGTACAAAAATACGTTTCAAAGGTCCAGTTTCAGAACAGTTTCAAGAAAAATAACCACAATCACTGTACATATATTCTATTCTTTATTAGCAGTTGTTGCTAAAATATTGTATGCATTCATCTACAAACAAAATTATATTGTAATAAAGACATATTTCTATCATTAAACATGAAATCACATTTACATTTGAAGATCACATATTTTAGCATATGAAATTGTTTCTGAATTACTCGTTTTCCTTTATAACAACCTAAATTTGTTTTACCAATGTTTAAACCACTTTTTTTTTGCGAGTGGTCTGCACTTTTTCACTTCTTTCAGTTACAATAATTATTTTCTCCAGCATTAAAATTTGTCTCTTTTTAGTTGGAAGTTCGTCCATTGTTATTAAAATTCTAGGTGTTAAAATTATTAGTGCTCAGTTGTAATATCGAACGCTGTGGGAAAATATGAAAACTCTATACATGTGCATTGCATATCTAACAATTATTGAAATAAAAAGAAACAATTATCTCATCCAGAAACAGGACCATTTACTCAGTGACAAAAGTCAACGGCTTCATTCAAAGATAACATACAGGGATTAACTCTTCTATAAGCAGAGTGTGCAACCCGGTCGCACCAACTTGAATAGACGACAGCTTTGTGATTGGGATGTCATCACTTAGCATGGGGGAGGGGGGGGGGAACAAACATCACAAGTCTTGAGCACTATCAATCGAATCCCGCAAATAATTCTCTCTTGCTGGTTTAACAGACAGTGACCTTATTCAACCCCGGCAATACCGATAAAATCGAGACAAACAATATACGCGGCCACTTTGTCAACTTTGGCACTTCAACGGCATTTCATGACATGTACATTAGCCTTGTTTACGGACTGTAGCATCTATCACCGGTAGCAACAATCCTTTTTTTAATATTCCTTTTATATTTGTCTTTGATCAGAACAATCTATACTAATCAATCGGTCGTTGTAATAACTGATTGCATAAAGGTCACTGGTGTTTGTCTGTTCTCGCGATACAGTCGTCATAGGGATGCTAGGTCCTACAACGGCCGGGAAGCAAGTTAAGTGCGGGAATAATTAGTCTGGTTCCCTGCTCTGTATGCTTTCTGCGTTCCTCACCCCTATACGAATAACGGAGAACAACACAGGAGCATACGAAGCAGGGAACCAGGCTAGGAAATAATCTACATACACTTTAGTCTGGTTTACGACAGAAACTATAAATCACTATAAGCCTAGCTAAAAATTCAGAGATCGGTAGGCAGCCTATTGTTTAATTTTTTTTTTTTTTTTTTTTTTATATTTAGAACGGTATGAGCGGTCGTTTTTACAGGGATTAAATAAAGGTTGGTGGAGTTTATCCTCTTTTTTTGTGATGCGGTCGTTCATAGCAGTGTCGAAATGCATATTTTGCCAAGAAATCGCGGTCGCTGGTCGCGTTCAGCAGGTGGTCGCTCATAACAGAGCGTTTATATAATAAAATCGATCCGTGCATTACGATTGTGGTGGTACATGACAGGTGGTCGCTCATAGCAGAGGTCGCTCATGACAGGTTCTACTGTACATCATTTCCGGTTGGCGTCATCTTTTGGTGGGAAATCGTACCTAAGGGGAAGTAACCGCGTTGTATATTTCTATTTCGAGTAATTAAATTATTCTTTCTTCTTTACACTTGATGATTTTTTTGGGTTCTTTTTGTGCGAGTATAACTATTTTTAATCATGTAATGCAAATCTGATGCAAAAAGAAAAATGATGGAGTATGGACGCTGACCTTTAATGTACTTTTAGTGGCACTGTTACCACTAGGAATCCTAGATTCATGGGAATGTTCGTCACAGTTCAGCGGGGAGAAACGCATGTAGGTAATATAACAAAACATTTAGTGGTCTGACCCCAGATTATCGAATGCAACAAATCAAATGACGATGAACATTAGGGACGAACCACTTAAATGTGAATTTCGAGGCAAATCTTTCAGCCAGAGAAAGCATTTCTCAAGACGTTTGGCGGTGCGGACTCTAGAGAAACCCTTCAAATGTGAATTTTGTGGGAAATTGTATAGATGGAGCTGTAATTTGTCGGCACACGTTAAGATGCACACGGGTGACAAACCATTCAAATGTAGAATTTGTGGGAAAATGTTTCGGTGGAGCTCTAATTTGTCATCGCACTTGAAGATACATACAGGGGATAAACCATTCAAATGTGAAGTATGTGGGAAATTGTTCAGCCAGAGCAATAATTTGTCATCACACCTTAGGATACATACTGGTGACAAACCATACGAATGTGAAGTATGTGGAAAACTGTTTAACCAGAGTATTAGTTTATCATCGCACTTGTTGATACACACTGGTGATAGACCGTTCACATGTAAAGTTTGTGGGAAATCGTTTAGCCGGAACTTTGGTTTGTCAGCACACTTAAAGATACACACTGGTGAGAAACCATTCAAATGTGAATTTTGTGGGAAGTTGTTTAGATTGAGATACAGTTTGTCAACACACCTTAAGGTACATGCTGGTCACACCCCATTCAAACGTGGAAAACTGCTCAGCCAAAGCTATAGTTTGTCAACACACCTTAAGGTACATACTAGTGAAAAATCCTACTCCTGTAAAATATGTGGTAAATTGTTTAATATGAGTCATAATTTATCAAGACATATGATGGTGCATACTGATGAAAAACCATTCAAATGTGAAATTTGCGAGAAATCATTCAAACAGAAATCTGGCTTGTCATCACACATGAAAATCCACACTGGTGAGAAGCCATTTGGGTGTGAAATATGTGGGAAATTGTTTAGCCAAAGCTCACATTTGTCAACGCACAAGACGATGCACACAGATGACCGACGATTTAGATGTGAAACCTGTGGGAAATTGTATACCCAGAAGAGTGGCTTATCAGCACACATGAAGGTTCACACTGGTGAGAAACCATTCAAATGTGAAGTATGTGGGAAATTTTTTATTAGGAAATATAGTTTGACAGCACACATGAAGATACACACTGGTGAAAAGCCCTATGCATGTGAAATATGCAAGAAATTGTTTAGACGAAGTGATACTTTGTCAAGACATCGAATGGTGCACACTGGTGAGAAACAATTCCAATGTGATATGTGGAAAGTTGGGTTTCTAGTCAGCTCGCCCCATTAAAAAAGCCGCCCCTCTACCAAATATTCCAACTTTGCATAACTCTCCCCCACTTTGGAGTTGACTCTCCCCAACTTCCAGTCAACTCATCCCATGAAAATAATGCAGCTTATATATTGCTGCTTCTCATTCCATTTGATGTTGATTTAATCAGATAAACTTATAAATTTACCGTGAAAATCGTACCGGCACAATAATAGGAGAAAGAAGCATGAACTAGAGAGACAAGTATATACCACATTGAAAATAAGTCTCTCAATAAATACCAACAGTTGTTTGGGGTTTTTTCTTTCTTGTTTTTTTTTTGCACTTGGGCTATAATAAAATTAATTATAACTGACAATTAATAAGAAAATGGTGCAAGGCAATAAAATTGATAATATATCTGCATCCTTCTATTATTAAAGTGAAGTGTTATTTCCAATTTTAATTATATCACATAAGTTATTTATTTTCTACTGAATTTGATTTAAACATCTTATTTTATAATACAGAACTTTTACATTATGTCTCCTATATAATATTATACATGTATTACTAAAGTCATGTATCGAACAGAGCGTTTTCTTTTTGTGTTGATTAGTCATTGTAATGAAAAACAGATGACATGCATGCAAGGCTTTGATTTAAGAGCACTATTTCATTCCATTTTTTTAATTTTCTATCTTTTGTTTTATTTATGCCATAACCTCTGAATAGTTTGCAAATGTGATTTCAGACAAAATTTTCTTTACAATAAGCCTCCTCTGTTGTATTTACTATTTGCTCAGAACGCTACTTTTTTTCTCATAGACTTCTTTTTGTCTGTGACTCTTTGTCTTGTGACATTTGTCCTACAATCATATATAATAAGATGCATACACAGAGTAGGGTTGAGAAAGAGACAGTTGTTACGTGACTAGGCTCGTACAAAGTAACAAAGAAAAGAGTGAAGTCAACAAGCTTTGTAAATTTTAACGAAATAATTTATTTGCCTAGAAAACAAGGCAAAAATATGAAAAAGGACTTCTGGTTTGTGAATATAATCCAAAAATTAATCCTAGAATTCAAAAATATAAGTCCTATCACTAAAAGATTTTATTTGAATCCAAGTTTGAATCTCGATGAAGTTCCAAGAAGGAAGGCAATGACGTCCTCTATAACCAGTTTGTGCTGATATGTCAACAGTTCCTTGTTGAGTCACCAAGAATATAATTCCGGCTTTAGAATTCCGAATAATTTAGTAAATGTCTTTGTCCAAGAATTTCGATGAAGAAGAGTATTTTCCAGGGTGAATAAATTATTTTAAATAAAACAAACGGCAACAACAGGAATACCTTTCGGCCTGAAGCTATAATTTACAACTACCTATAAAATCACTAAGAACTAAGTTTTAACCCAACCAAAAACGTAATTTTAGACCCGTGTGATGGGTCACGTGATCACTCACTTCGAACAGCACAGTAAAAATTATGTCAATTAGCACGTAGTCCAGTATAGTCTTATCTAAGAATCATTCATTCCCACACTGGAAATAAATTTAAAAACAAAACGTTGTTTATTCAGACTAACACGTAGGTGAAGTATGACCTTGATTACAACCAATGATTTTCACTCTGTGTTTACCAAATTTTGAACCAAGGCCAGGTAAAAATACAATGAAGCAACACTTTTGCATTCTAATCAGGCTAAAAGAAATGAACTGAATTTACTGGGAAAAATGTCAAATCCAGTAAAGAAATTATCATTGCAATAAAATGTAATGAAACAAAAATAAAATAAAAAGAAATTTAAAACTAACACACAAATAATTTAATTACATATACGTAACACTTCCCCCCATAAAAGAAAATGAAAGATTTGTGTGTGTGTGTGTGTGATTTAGATTTTTAACATAGCTTTAACAATTTTTCAGTCATATCGCTATGATGTCTGCCATGTGACAGTTTATAGTGGTCTAGCACTGGGGCATCATGCTGCAGACATGTGGCATGATGTCCCACCCAGTAACATTATCCTGACACCAGGCCGACCAGTCCTAACACTAACCTCTTAATGCTGAGCGCCAAGCGAGGACAGCTGTTAGTACTATTTTTAAAGTCTTTGGTATGAACCAGCCGGGGTTCGAACCCGCGACCTCCTGCATCTCAGGCGGACGCTCTAACCATTAGGCCACCGGAGCGGTCGAAAGATTTATGTAATAAAGCTTTCTTGTTACCATATGTTAATTATACATGAGGTAAAACAAAAATTACATAAGAACTCTTATGAATTATACAAAGTGTACATGAAATAATATTTTTATACATGGGAAAGTGCATCTGCAATTAAATGGTCTTGTCCCTTGATTTGCCTGATGTCAAGATTATATTCCTGTAACAACAAAAACTCCACCTTAATAATCTTTGATTTTTATTTTTCATCTTGTCGATGAAAGTAAGGTGGTCGTGATCACTAAACACAACAACCGGAGAAGGAGCTTCAAAATGCTGTAATGCCAATATTAAAGCCAAACATTCCTTCTCGATTGTTGAGTAATTTCTTTGGTGCTTATCGAATTTCTTAGGAAAATAGCACACTGGATGATCAACACCATTTCTATCTTCTTGAATCAATACTGCTCTAACCCCAACACCACTTGCATCAACAGATAGTTTAAAAGATTGACTGAAATTTGGAGCTGTATGAACTGGCACACTTTTAAGTATGGCTTTCAACCTATCAAAAGTTTCTTGACATTTTTCAGTCCAAAGAAACTTGCTTTTCTTGCTCAATAAATTTGTCAGAGGTTCAGCAATATTAGAAAAATTGGAACAAAATTTCCGATAGTATCCAGCCATACCAAAAAATCACATTAGCTGCTTTTTACTGACAGGCACAGGGAAATCAGAGATAGTCTTGACCTTAGCATCTATAGGTTTAACTTGTCCATGTCCCACAATATGTCCTAGAAATGTCACACAAGCACAACAGAACTTGCTTTTAGATAAATTGATTGTCAAACTTGCATCAGAGAGTTTGTCAAAGAATTTCCGAATTGTGGCTAGATGTTCTTTCCAGGTGTCATTGTAGATGATGACATCATCGATGTAAGGATCACAATTATCTAGACCAGAGGTAATCATATTCATCAAGCGTTGAAAAGTACTTGGGGAACCCTTCATCCTGAACGGCATTACTTTATATTGATAGAGTCCATCTGGAGTCATGAATGCCGAAATTTCCTTTGCCCTTTCCGTTAGTGGAATTTGCCAAAATCACTTCAGAAGGTCAAATTTGGTGACATACTTGGCATTTTCAATTTTATCAATACAGTCATCGATTCTTGGTAATGGAAATGAATCTGTTTTTGTCACACTGTTCACCTTCCTATAATCAGTACATATACGGAAAGTTTTATCTGGTTTTGGAGCGAGTATATATGGTGAACTCCAGTCACTTTTACTGGGCTCTATGAAATCATTCTCCAGTAAATACTGAACTTCCTTTTTCAAGTATTCCTGTTTGAGTGGGTTCATCCTGTATGGGTGTTGTTTGACAGGTTAAGAATTCACAATTTCAACGTCATGAAAAATTTTGTTTGTCTTCGTAGGAACATCTGGAAATAAGTGCTCATATTCAAATAATATCTGCTTAAGTTCATTCTTTTCCTGTTGTTACAAATGTAAAAATTTCTGGTCCAGATTTTTCATAATTTCTGAATTCTGAAGATTTGTCGCTCCAAAATCAATAGTGTCTGACTGAATTCCTTCACTTAAATCCTCAGTGAGTGGGACAAGTACAACTAAATTAATTGCATGATTTACTTGGCTATCTCTTTCAATATACTGGTACTCCATTAATTTATTTAGATCAGAGTACTATTATTATATATTAACTCATTCATTTTCTTCTTTACTTTGTAAGAGCTGTAAAATCTCGAAAAAAAATTTTGAAGAATGAGCAAGAGAGAAGGAACTCTATTACAAGACTCAGAACTTCTCTCAAGTAAAGTTCTGTGAAACCATAATTTCACTTTTGACTTGAATTGCTGAGTGCCAAATTCATGCATAACAAGCTGGAAAATTCCAGACATAAAATTTGACCCTTGATCTGGTTGGACAGATTTAGGAAGGCCAAATCGAGTAAAATTATTTATCAAAGCTTTTACTATAGTTTTGGTTTTAATATTCCTCAAAGGAATTGCCTCTGGGAATTTTGTTGACGCATACATAATGGTCAACAAATATTGGTTGCCTGACTTGGTCTTAGGTACAATCTACCATAGTTCTGCTAAATGGTTCGTCAAATGCAGGAATAGGATGCAGATGAGCCTTAGGTATCTTCTGATTGGGTTTTCCTACCATTTGACAAGTATGACAAGATCTACAAAATTTACAAGCATCACTTTTGATTTTTGGCCAATAAAAGTGAGTCGAGATCTTGTGATACGTCTTATTAATCCCTAAATGACCAGCCAGAGGAGTTTTCATGGGCCAGACTAAGTATTTCCTGTCTGTAAGATTTTGGAACTACAATTTGATAGTTCACTGACCACTTGTCACCAGCAGGTACCTCGTGAGGTCTCCATTTTCTAATAAGAATTCCATTTTTAATGAAATAACAGACAGATACTTCAGTGGCTTCAGTTTCACTAATGGCCCTCTTAAACAAATAGGAGATCTCAGGATCTTTTTCCTGTTCGACGACAAGTTATTGTCGTTTGTCACCCTGATTAGATAAAAGAGAATGAGTAGTTAAAAGAGAATCACTGTGATCAAAACCTTTTGATTCATCCAAGCAAGGAGTGAAAGTGACCTCATCAAAAGCCTGACCAATATATTATTGAAACCTTTACCACGCATAAGTGCTTTTGGACACCTCTACTGCATCCCAGTGATAGTACCTTTCTACGCTTGGTCTAGTTCATGTAAAAACATTTTTGGATGCTTGCACACTATTTACATGCAAGCACATACTGCTGCTCTTTTGAGTTGCTTTTTTTTTTTTTAATTTGTAGCAGCCCTTTTTTGGAAAATCCCCTATCGGAAACTATAGGCACTTAAGTAAATGACCAATATGTTATGTGACTTGAATGCTATTTAAGATATATATGTTATTTAATGACCAGTATGTCACATCACTTGGATGCTGTTTAAAATATATATGTTATTTAATGTGACTGGGTCAGATCCTCCATTATCCAAATTTGAGGCCATGCATTTTGTTCTGCCATTTCTTGAGTATGGATGATTAGATGTATTACTCTGTAGATTTTTATAAATCCTATTTTGACAGCAAAGAACATCTACAAGCTATCAAATTTGGATGATTTAATCACACAGATGTAGATAAGTGTGTGTGTGTGTGATTTAGATTTCTAACATAGCTTTAACAATTTTTCAGTCATATAACTAGTGTGGCACTTTATAGTAATTTCTAGCACTGAGGCATCATGCCGCAGACATGTAGTATCATGTCCCATCCAGTCACAATATCCTGTCACCAGGTCGACCAGTCCTAACACTAGCCTCATAATGCTGAGAGCCAAGCAAAGCAGCTTCTAGTACCATTTTTAAAAAGTCTTTGGTATGACTCGGCCGGGGTTCAAACCTGCTACGTCCCACATCAGAGGTGGATGTTGTAACCACTTAGACCACCAGAGCGATCCAGATGTAGATAGTGAATCAACAGATGTAGAGCTTGCTATATACAGCTTCACGGACTTGATGGTGAATGGCTTTCTTCAGTTTTTAAAGTGTAAAACATTCTCTGGTCAAAAATACAGTCATAAAGGTAAGATTATATTTGTAAACCTGCTGATAACAAATATTTAGTTGGCATTTTGAATCAGACAAGAATTTCTTCATTAACAGTCACGATATCTGCATGCACAAGTGTATGTTTTCATGCAACACATGTGATGTAGTTCACCATCATTGACAGTCTCAGTAATTACGTAGATTTTGGAGTTACATTTCTTCAGACACATGTATACAATATTTCCATCTCTTTATTTGTTCAGTCTTGTTTTCAAAATTTTTAAAACTAGACATTGCAAATTTTGGACACAGATTTAGTTGATATATCAGAGGAATACAATCTCATATGTTAATCATTATAAATCGTCGTAATATCAGCTGTTTTTCTGTGTTGTGTTCAGATGTACATTTGTTTTCAAGTGATTATCATGTGTTCTATTCTGATTGCTAATTTCTTACGTGCAAAGTACAAAGCATGCTTCTCATGGGACTAGTGAATAGAATTGGTAGATTCATCTAGTTTTGATGATGCAAAAAGAACACCAAACATTCTGAGAGATTCATGGAATAGGACATTCCCATGGCTGAAAAATGAGAAAACTTTATTAGCTTTATGCCTGTCATGGCTCAAGAAGGAATGGCAAGACACTGAACTTGCAAAGTTTAAAATAATTGCATCGAGAGACAAAGGGCATTGGATCGTTAAATTGTTCAATTGTTAAGTCAAGAAACTGTACTAAAGTTTGATATGTGTGATGGAGGAAGGTACAGAACATCCAAAATCTTTAAAATAATGGGGGAGGGGGTTTGCTTGTTTAATAAAAAATGAATTTGGTTTATGTGTTGCTGAAAAATGGAATGAAAAAAGTGAATGGAATATGCTTTTGTTTCTTATTTGAGTGTATCAGAAAATTCATTGATTTGAAGTGGAGTTAATCTAGTTAATAAATTAATTTAGAAAGCATTATCTCTTCTTTGATTCTTTCTAGCTGCACACAGAATTAAATCATGTGAAGGAAAAGATATTGAGAATTCTTCAGTCATAACATCAAAAAAAAATCACTATTATCAACTGTTTTAATTTTTTAACTCATTTATTCTACTATTTATTTCACAAGGAATAAAAAGCAACATTCTCATCTCCTCACACACACACACACACACACACACACACACACACACATACAAAACCATGTTTGAGTGCAGATTTGTTTTAAGCTTGCGATGATGTGTAAGTTATTCTACTTACGGTATGTGTATTGTTGATGTGGATTGTCCACTTAGGATTGTGTCCACCATGAACAGTGGATGTTATCATTGTTAGGTGAATTTCCTTCCAGTCTAGTCAGTGCTTAAAAAAAGTTTTAAAAACACATCCCAAGAGTTAATGACTGTTAAAAAAATCACAAGTTTTGTCTCAAATTCCACAAGCCCTGATTCCAGTTTCACGGGCCAAAAAAAGGACCTTTTGTTTATACTATTATTTGTCATTCAGTATTGCAATTTCTGGACTTTAAATATAAAATGAAATAAACAAGATTGTATTAATTTTTTTACATTTATTATAGCAAATATTTTACTGTGGGTCCTGATGTCAGCCGTTCTCATATTTTGCTCTGTCAGTGGCCTCCTTAATCACTGGATCAACAGTGCTGATGTTCATTAACATCTGAAACATGTCCTGCTTTATGGAGTTTCACATTGCACTTGCAGTATTGTTCATAGGTTGTTGTTTTGGGGTTTAATGGCATTCACAATATGGGCTAAATATGGTGGCCAGTGTAACTGGTTTAGAAAGAACCCAGGAAAAACCCCAGTAAGAATCACTGACCAATGATAAGCAGCTTTCTCACATACCCACATTAGTTGCGTCCGAGACTCGCACCCACACAGACAGGTGGGATAGCAGTGATCGATAAAGGCAAGTGCTTTAGACCACTCAGACACTCTTGGCCCATGGTCATAGGTACCGCTTAATATATTTAACAAGTCTTGCATTGGGGATTTGAGTGTTTCTTCGAAATCAATTTTACATGGTCCTTCCTTTTTCTCTCATTTCCGCCAAAGGATGGCCACTTTTGAATCAAAGACTCGGAAGCCATCATCAACCATCTCTGACCCTTTATTATGAATAACACCTCACCACCAACCCCAACCCCTGCATTTGGCCTAAACTCTACAGATTGCAACAATAAGGCAATCAATTGACAGCTTAATATGTAGACATGCTAGCCTTAATCCGTTTTCTCAGCCTATCACAACGATTGCTTACACAGTTCCGGTCATAGGTAGACTGGTTCTGGCTGTTGTTGTTATTTTGCAAACCGCAGATAGAACATAAAATACCATTTTTGTTTCTTTTTTTTAACTATAAAGCAGTGTGTGTGGTAGACGGCCATAAAAATGTTAGTTTTGTCCTAGCGCTGGTAGAATCATATGTATGTTAAATCCAAGTGACAACTAATTATTGGTAATCCACACAATCAGTTCCCCATTCACAAATAACATGCTTTGCTTTGTACAGTTGTCAATAGAAGTAGGGTAAGTTGATGATCTTAATAAGAGTAAGGGGCAAACACGTAGCTAATAATAACAGTTTACTAGTTTTTAAAAAGATGAAAATAAAGTTCCACGTTTCATTAGTATGTACGATCAAAGTTTTCTCAAGCAAAGTATATGCTTGTTTCGTTATGTCCAATGGGTACTTCACTTCAAATACAGGATGGGCCTGAGCTGAACATTGAACAGCTGATGACATCGGGCTAGCTGAAATTATTATAGCATTCCTTGTGGACATCTACTGAATGTAATGGAATTCTGTAACGTATTTTAATGCAGCAGTAACCCCTTGCTAATAACATTGCATTCACTCAGTGAGTTGACAAACAAACTGATGGGAGTGTTAGTGGGTTGATTTGTTATTTTTTAAAATTTTTATTGTTAACGTAGCTTTAACATTTCGAGTCATATCACTACGATGTCTGCAGTAGGGCATTTTATAGAGATGTGGCATCAAACGTGGGAGTGTATTTGTGTGTGTATGTGTGTGGGGGTATTGTTGTTTTATCTTGTAACTTTAACACTTTGAAACATATCATTAATGTGTCTAACAGTGGGGCATCATGCCGCAGACATGTAGCATCATGTCCCACCCAGTCACGTCATCCTGACACCAGGCCAACCAGTCCTAACACTAACATCTTAATGCTGAGCATGAAGTAAAGCAGCTGCTTGTACTATTTTTATAAGTCTTTGGAATGACTCGGCCACGCGACCTCCTGTCCTTAAAATAAGGACAAAAACATAATTGGATCAGTCTTTAAATGGGGATAGATAGATAGATAGATAGATAGATAGATAGATAGATAGACAGATAAGTCAGTAGGGCTCCATAAGTAACAATCCTTGAAAAATCAAGCTTGGATAAATAGGATATGCTAGTAATGTCTTGATTTAATAATTACGTTTTTGTTTTTAAAAGTCCAAAACTAAAATATTAAAAGATGGAGGCAAATAATGAGTGCATAGCTTAGTTCTCTTAACTGAATGTATTTAAGTTGTCACCTTGTTATTGTGTGTCTTTTAGAATTGGCAGTAAAAAGACAGTAACCCGAATCAGCCTGTAATTTTGGCTGAATTAATTGGAACCCCTTGGGTATTTTTACAAGACTAAAATATACATCTGATACATGGACTGAGTTTACAATTATTACTTCTAGTTCAGTACCCATGACTGTAGTCTTGGTCTGGTTCCCTGTTTCATATGCTTCCTGTGTTGCACTCCGCAATACGAAGACAGGTGAACGCCGACGCCATATTGTCACGTGATATACAAATATTTTTACTAGTTGGTGAAGATGAAGTAAAATGGTACACAGCGATAGTTTGTAAATACATGTATTGCACACTTTACATAGCATCATCTCCTTCTCCAGTTGATTCCTTGATAACTTTTACGTCGAAATTGACATGAGATGAAGTATGACAGCCTAAATATAGCCAAAGATTAAGACGAAAATATCACCCCTCTTGTATGAGGGGGCGACGGTAACGATTATTTTGCAAATATTGCACACTTCACACCACATCATCTAAAATATTCTGGTTGTAATAAATTCCTTGATCAATTATACATTGATATTAATATCTCTTGTACATAAAACCTCATACTTTGCCAAATATTAGGACTGAAATAGCAACCCTGTCCCACGATAGGTTGAATGTGACGATATACCCTTTTTCTTCATCTTTGCCTACTAGTAAAAATATTTGTAAAAATAATTATGACTGAATTGGTCATTAAGCTTAAACACAAGACAATGGCTGCTCTTGTTCAAATCTAAAGTATTAGTAGAGCTCACACTGTGTCACTAACAAACAGAATATTAAAGGAATAAATGTGCCACAGTTAGATTAATTATATCTCTTCACATGAGGCCATTTGTTTTGACCCTGTGACAATATGACATTGGCATTCACCTGACTTCATATAGCAGAGTGCAAGGTAAGGAGTATATGGACCCAGAACACAAGTAAATTTACTATATATTCTGTACATTTGTTTATAAGCACTGAACTTTCCACTGCGTGACAATCAATACAAATCATATGTTAATCTAAAATACCTTCAAAGCTGACTTCAAGGTGAAATTCTTGTCATAGGTTCACCGGCATTTTTTTGACAGGCTGGACTGTAAAGAAAGCAGCATGCAGTGGAACACAGATTTCACTTCCGGATCATCACCAAGGCTTTATTACTCACTGTGCACATCGCCGAAATACACACAGACAACCACACCATCAGCTCATATTCTCAAGAATAAACAATTACCTTTAAATCCCTACCAGAAGTGCATAAATATAACTGTTCTATCACCACAAATATGAGAGATGAAAAAATGTTCTAAATATAGACTAGAACTACATTCGTGGGTACTGAACTGGAAGTACTAACTGTGACCCAATTCCATATGAACAGGACCCAGAACACAATTAATTTTACTATATATTCTCTACATTTGTTTCTCACTACTGAATATTGCACTGTACGACAATGAATATAAATCATATGTTCATCTAAAATACCTTCAAAGATGACTTCACAGTGAAGTTCTTGTCATAGGTTCACTGGCATTTCTTTGAGAGGATGGACTGTAAACAAACCAATGTGCAATGGAACACAGATTTCACCTCCGGATCATCACCAAGACCTTATTACTCACTGTCCACTAGAGGCCGACCAAAACTAAATTTCTTGTTTCGGCCAAAAACGAAACCAGACTGAAAGTTATAAATTGACTTTCGGCTGAAACCGAAAGTTTAACTACACCTTCAGCCGAAACCGAAACCGAAAGATAAACCGAAGTTGCCGAACACAAGATTTATTAAATAGGCCTGGGTCATGATGCAATGCTACACTAATTAAAAACAAATCTAGAAGTAATCATTCAGAGCCTGCAGTAAGAGGACTTTGCTAAATGTCATCTTTTATTGTTACTTAGTAATTATATCCAAACAGACGAATGTTGTAGTTCAGAAACAACAGTTTTTCCACATTCTTGCCCAGCAGGTTGCTGCGCCAGTCTGCATACAACTGTCCTGCTGCACTAAACAGTTGTTCACTGGCCACGCTGGTTGGCGGTGCAGACAAGTATTTGCGAGCTGCGGCTTCCAGAAGTGGGTACTGACTGCAATGCCAGTACACGTATATGTCCGTGGTCATTCAAGGCAGATGCGGTTCCTTTAAATAACTGATCAACTGCTGTTCGTGTGGCAATACAGCGTCAGTTTGACTGTCGACATTTTGTGGTGGGTTCACATAAGCAGGTTGTCTGTCATGCGCAACCCACAAATCAGCCTCCTCTTGAGCATCTGATTCGGAAGTCTCGTTGCTCTCAAGTTCTTGCTCTACGTTGTCAATTGTAGCTGCGGATGGCGCAGTCATATTGTTCATAGCGGATTCTTGGACTGAGTGTAGAAAGTCCAGAACCATTTTCTTCGCTGCCGCTGCCTCCTGCACATTGAAATATGTATCCTTGAAGCGTGGGTCAAGCAGCGTTGCAGCAAGGAAAGGTGCCGAGAAACTGATATCAGAGAATCGACGGGTCATTGCATCACCCAGCGCCACTTTCATTTGATTGAGGCCATGGTCTGCTGCTGTAGTGTTGAGCATGTTCTTCAAATTTGAGACAAGCGGTATCACAACAGAAATGCATGCATCATCTGTACAAATCTCCTGCGTTGCAGTGTAAAATGGTTTAAGAATTTTAACAACTCTTCCAGCCGGTTCCCACTCTGTGATTGAAAGACTGTTGATTCCGCCATGCTGCACGCTGTACAGATTAATCGCCTTGCGCTGTTCGACCAGCCGCTCCAGCATAAGATATGTACTATTCCATCTAGTCTCAACGTCTTGCAGTAGGGAATGTTCTGGGGATTTAACTGTTTGCTGGTGTTCCACGAGATGACGGCACACCTGTTCACTATGCTTAAAGTGAGTAACAATCTTGCGAGCCTTCTTGACGACAGCTTCTACTGATGTCTGCGTGAACAAGGCGTCATGCAGAACCAACTGCAGTGTGTGGGACATGCAGCCAATATCAGTGACGCCTGCGACTCTCACTGCCATTTTCATGCTGGTGGCATTGTCGCACACTCCAATGTGAATCTTCTCCGCGATCTACCATTTCGTCATGGCTTCACCAAGTTTCGATGCAAGATAATTTCCATCATGATCTTCTTCCAGCACCATCGCACTCAAAATAACTTTACGATGCACAGCATCATGAATGAAATGACCTGTGAAGCTTAATAAGGAACATGATTTTGTTGGATTGCTCCATCCATCTGTAGTAAACAACATCCAGGTGGCCTCCTGCAACAGATTTTTCACGTGTTTCACGACTTTGTCGTATGTGGCAGACATCAGCGTTGTTCGGTAGTATTTTTCACTTTTTACCTTATAGCGATGGGCGCTGAGTGGATCACCAATGTTCAGTCTTTTTAATGCCTCACCTTCAACAATTGAGTAGGGTAACATGTCGACAACGATCAAGTCCATGATGCACTTATCAATTCGCTGAACTGCAATGTGGTCATCAGGCCAGACCATTCTGCTCTCGACCATTGATGTCAAGGTCGTCTGCACAAAATTCAGTAGTGCATATTTAGTCGCTTTCTCTTCCATCATCACCACCAGACTACGGGAGATCTTCCAAACTGATCCAGCTCTAACACTTTATTCCAGATAGCAGGCTAGACCTTAAAAGATATAACATGTTTCACTTAATTCTAGAAAACAGAAAGATGTAGGTAACTGAAGTTAAAAAGTGTTAGATAAGGAGATTTCAAAATAATGTTAAGGGTACAAGCATGGGAAAAAATATCAAACTTGACAGAGTGAATCAATGGGCATGTATTAAAGTGATAAATTCATTCCAAAAATATATGAGGTTTCTATGATCATATTTAGCCATTTACAGGCTAAATAACTAATTAGGTAGATTATGTATCATAAAGTTTAAGGCAATGTTGGAATGGTGAGGTTTGATCATTGGTGCAAACATTAGTACATACCAGTATACAGGAAAGTCAAGTGACAATGTATTAAATTAAAATATATTACTATAAGCAATCTTATTCAAGACATAAATAACAATTTTGGATATTGCAAGTGAATACAGCCAAATGTGGCCACACAGATCAATGATAGGTACCAATAGATCCTATATCATCAACTAAATGTGAAATTCTGATCCCCAAAACTTGTAAACAAGGATGGACATTTGCATATGTGGGGCATACACAATGTACTTTTTTAAGATCAAATATGAAAACATAATTCAAATGATCTGTTTGAACATTTTTAGTGTATTTTTAAGAGTGTTGGTTGCTAACTATTATGTTCAATGATTCACTGGAATCAGATGCCAGCCGATGCTACAATACCATACTCTGTCAAAGTTCTAAATTGAAATATGTTACCATACATAAGCATATTCATGATGAAAATAACATTTTGGGATATTTTAAGTGCACACAGGCAGATATGTGCCTTACAGATTCACTATAGGTACAATGACAGCCTATATGATGTATTGAACATGAACTTCTGATCCCAAACATCATAAAATATATGAATATATGTAACCTTGTTAAGATCAGTTGTTCAAAGTTAAATTGAAATAATCTGTTTGAATATTTCTTGTGTGGTCTTCAGTGTCAGTTAACAAATATTATTAGTTATGAATATTTCTTGTGTAGTCTTCAGTGTCAGTTAACAAATATTATTAGTAATTAATAATGCATAAAGTAAAATGGCTGATTAGAATTCCCATAATATCATATAGGCCACAATACTGTACTACATCAATCTAGAGCTTCACCAAACTGAACAATCAAATGGAATGCATTTTGTGTTCAACTTACATCATTTTGCTGTTTTCTTACATCCACTGGTAGATATACCTGCGGAAAGTATATTTTATCCCTTTGACCTGTATTTCATGATCTGAAAATTTTAAATAATTTAGTAGAAAACTTGAGTAGGTTCTAGTATAAAGTTTTCGTCTCTCTCCTCGCACTAAATACCCTATAACTATGTTTATAAACAATTACTGAAAGCTATACAAGCAGATATGCGTTACTCAGGAAGTGACCGCATCATAAACATAAATTAATTGCTTGGACCCCTAATAAATAGTTTGAGTGACCTAAAGGCACAGTACCAAATAGAATTTTGTATTTGTGTATTTTAAATGAAGGTCTCATTTTGACTTACAAAAATATTTTCTCTGACAAACTTTGACAAATATCCATCATTAATGCTTGTATATGGTGTAGGAATACATACATGCTGATATTATCTAACATCATTCCCAGTAAATATTATATATGTGCACGGGGGGGGGGGGGAATTTCAATTAACTTTTCATTTTTAATTTAATTCTTTTATTTTCCGCGCCAATATGCATAACATTAAAATTTTATGTGTCTATCAGTAATAACAAACACTGTACACTAATTGAAACCTTATCAATACTGCACTGAACCGGGCCCAGAACACAATTTTACTGCAGTGTCAATTTTACAGATTCTAAAAAGCAGGGAACCAGACTAAAACCTATGGCGCACGAGAAAATGGGAAGCCAAAAACAGTCATCTCCCCTGACAGTCATATACTTTTGTAGTCGTGCAAAATGTAGACAAACCATTCAAATGTGAAGTATGTGGGAAGTTTTTGAGCCAACCGCCTATTTGGCAACATATTTAAGGATGCACAATTGTGACGTAAAGTTCAGATGTGAATCATGTGGGAAATTCTCTACCTAAAATACCAGTTTCGAGATCCGAACAACCTCGAGTCCGCAGTAAATATCTAACATGTACATTGTGATGCGTTTTAATTTTAGTGGCAAAAACAAATACTGATTTTGGTAAATTTGGTGCGGATTGCTGTTATATTATTGTAGAGTGCATTGTTAACCCTGAAACAGACTTATTGTTTGAAAATACATGTCAATACTTATTATCCATTTATATTCCTTGTTGTCTTCTGCATGATTTTAGATATTTACTGCGGACTCGAGGTTGTTCGGATCTTTCCTTTTGATCCATGGTATGATCCAAGAGTATTAGAATGCAAACGGCACCGCCAGACGTCAGAATCAGCGAACAATTGTTCTTTATCCAGTATGTCACAAACTGAACGAAGTGTGTCGAGCTGTTATGAAACTTGAACTATTCTTGATTACGACTGGCATAAGTTGGAAATTAGCAGACGCAATTAGGATAAACTTGGAGGGTTGGAACTACCGAGGGGTGCCGACTTCCCTTGTGTTATATTGTCACGGGTTAGCCCCCACCACCACCACCACCACCACCCCATCCCTTGATTCATGGACGGATACTCCTAACTTTCTTCGTAACGAACCCCTGTGGTTCAACAATACATCTGAAGAGATACCCTTGTGGAACACCGTACAAATGTGAAGTGTTTATGAAGCTGTTTAAACAGAGCTCTGATTCGTCAACACACTTGAAGATGCATACTGGTGGCAAACTGATAAAATGCGAAATATGCGGGAAATTGTTTAGCCAAAGATTTAATTTGTCATCACACTTGAAAATACACACTGTTGAAAAGCCATTCAAATGTGAAATATGTGGAACACTGTTTAAACGGGGTTCAAATTTGTCAGAACATTTGAAAATACACACTGGTGACAAACCTTTCAAATGTGAAATATGTGGGAAATTGTTTCGCCAGAGGTCACATTTGACAAGTCACATGATGATACACACCGGTGACAAATCATTCAGATGTGAAGTATGTGGGAAGTTTTTTGCTCAAAGTTCTGATTTGACAAAACACTTCAAGATACATACTGGTGATAAACCTTTCAGTTGTTCCACATGTGGGAAATGGTTTAGTCAGAGCTCTAGTTTGTCAAGACACTTAAAGGTACATACTGGCGACAAACCCTACTCATGTGAAATATGTGGGAAATTGTTTAGCCGGAGTACTCATTTGTCAACACACTTGAGGATACATACTGGAGACAAGCCATTCAAATGTGAAATATGTGGAAAATTGTTTAGCCAGAGTTCGACTTTGTCAAGACACCTGAAGGTGCACACTGGTGAGAAACCCTTTAAATGTGAAGTATGTGGGAAATTGTTTAGCCAGGGCTCCAATTTAAAGGAACATTTGAAGATAAACACTGGTGAGAAACCTTCCAAATGTGAAACATGTCGGAAATTATTTAGCCAGAACTCTAATTTGTCTTCACATTTGAACATAGATACTTGTGATAATACCTTCACGGTTACATTTTAGTCTGAAGGTTCATAGCTTTGAATGTTTTATGGTACGAAAGAAAGGTTCGCTGTTTCAAAGTGTCATCATTGAGTGGCACTGTGGTCAGTGGTCCAAATGTGTGTGTGTTCGAACATTGACTGGTCAAGATGAGGCGGCATTCATTGCTTTAGAAGGCAGTTTTAAGTCCAAAGTGACATGAACTGTCAGAATGGTAAACAACATACTTAATCACATTGTATCCAATTTTCAGCAGTTTTCTGCTTGTCTGTAAAAATAAACAATACTTTTCAATTAAAAATAACTGTATATCACCAATGTTTTTTTTAACCCTGTTCGTGTTGTCTTGTTTTTGCTGACCTTGTTACCTATCAGTGTGTTTATTTGTTTGTGACTGTCCCGAATGTGTACACAGAGTTGTTTTAACATAGTACAGACTTTTGACTGAAATAAAATACATATGCTGTAACTGTTTTAATACTAGTATTTATATTCAGATTGTAATCCACTAAAAAAATGTTGTATGCACATTTTTCAGTACTTTTTCCTGACCAAAAATAGGCATGCCCAGTGGGATGAACAGGGTCAGCGTTCATGGGACACAGGACAACATATTTTAATAAACTTGCCATCCTGTGATCTTTTGGCAGATTACTTCAGAGTACATAAATTATGGTTCCCTTTTCTGTTCATTACCCCAAATATTCACCAGTGCTCAAAGATTTTTTTTTAGACATAGGCATTGGGCTGGTGACTTAAAAAATATCACAAGCCCTCACTCAGACTCTACAAGCCTAGACAACACTTTCCATATGCCCAAAATTGCCCCTTTTTCTAATATTATTTTTCACATATTGTTGCAATTCCAAGACTTCAAATATGAAAAATAAAAACATAATATGAAATTCATTTTTCTATTTATTTGGATCTCATAAGATTTTAAGCAAAGCATTGCTTTTCACGAAGTCCCAAGGTCAACCACTGTCTAATTGCTCCAATAATGTCCATCTTACTCAGTGTATCAACAGTGTTTATTTTCATTAGCTTCAAATATTTGTCTTGATTTATGCAATTTCTGTTTCTGCATTTGATGTTATTAATAGGTGCTGCTTCATTTGTTTAAGCAGTATTTCAAGACACTGCTGTAAGTGTGGTTAAGTGACTGCTGAGTCGTTATTCATTAAACTTTAACTTGAAACATCTTCAACAATGAAATAGCAATTAAACAAGACATACAAAATCAAAATACTTCAGCAAGTGATTTTGCCCAAATCATTTCTAGTCTTTGTTATGCATATCTATATTTTCTGTAACTCCTGGTACATAATTTTATGTAATTTTTGTAATTTTAATTCATGGTTGTAAGTTGCAAAGAATATCTTTGGTTAAATTTTGCCTATGTGACCTGACTCTGATCAGAACACAAATTACATGGGATCTATAAATAGATGCTTATATATGTTTTGACAATTATTAATAATAATCTTAATAATAAGACTTATGTTGCTTTTTGCTTAATTTTGCATTAACTGATAGGGTTTTTACTTTTCTGGAAGAATTCAGTAACATCCCATTCATTGGGCTAGGTCACATGAATAGGCAAATTCAATGTAAAATGAGGCATAATGTGCAACATGTGGAACCTATTGCAAAATATAGTCACAACAGAAGGGGTATATAAATAGAGAACCGAGTAATCAGTTTCATTCTGATTTTGGACTTACTCTCACGTCTTGTGTTTCTGTTGTAAGTCTGCAGACATATGTACGTAGCTACATATTATGCGAGAGGAAACAAATTTGTTTCATTGGAAATAGAAAGTGCTCATTATTTGAACTATAAAATTATTCTGGAACTGTAATTTATCATGGTTCTTGGAGGACCACTACATTTTGGGTTTTGAAATTGATTCTTTCTGTTACTTAGTTTGTGACCATGGAGTCCTAATTGTCACTCTTTTATTTTTATCTCAGCTCTGTCATAGGTCAGCCGATTTTATCATCAAAGATTTAAAATTCAACACGACCATATTTGATACCTTTATTATGTGTAGTACCTCAAAACAACTCCTGTATTTGGCCTAAACTGTACAGATTACAACAATAAAGTAATCAGTTAACATCAGTCACATAATGTGGCCATGCATCATTGCACCAGTTGCAGCAATTGCTGGAACAGTTCCAGTATCTACTAGCCTGGTTCCGTCTTGTTTCTAGGACATAAATATCCAAAACAGTAATTTAGAATCATGTGTATGTTGAAGCCATGTGAGTACTAGTTATAGTAACCCAGGCAGTCATCAGTTCCCTATTCATAGATCACTTGCTTTGCTTTGTACACAAAGTTTACATCTTTCGATAGAGGTATTATAAGTAGAGATCTTCATAATGTCAAGGGGCATACATTGGGATAAATATTAATAATGTACTTGTCTACCAACATCTGGAAAATGAATTCCCTCATTCATCACTGCAGTTAAAGTTTTCTCCTCAAACTAGATTTTTTTTTTTGGACAAGCGTGGCGGGCACCTGACTTAGAATATAGGAGGGGCCCCATCTGAAATTAGAGGTGCCCCTGTTGTCTGGTGGTTGGATTTTTTTAGCGCTGTTCACAGTCATAGATAATTAAGATGAGAAAACATCGTATGAAAATGGCCATGACTGTCTCACTGTCTGCTTGTCTGTTTCTTTGATAATACTTTACAAGTGTGTATCATAATTTAACATGAGACAAAATATCTTAAACTTCAATTTGCTCTGTGAATAATCCCAGCTTTGAATTCACTGTCAAAATTAATGACTATTGACTCAGTTTTGACTCATTAGATTTTCATTTTGAGTCATGAGATAATGGGATTAAGGTTCAAATGACTCTTTAGTTTTTAAGATATGTAGAACATAGGTGCTCGGCATTAAGAGGTTAGTGTTAGGACTGGTCTGCCTGGTGTCAGGATAATTTGACTGGTTGGGATATTATGCTACATGTTTGCGGCATCATGTGCTTGACATCACTATAAACTGCCACACTACAGACATTGTAGTGATAGAACTGAAAAATTGTTAAAGCTACGTTAAAAATCCAAATCACACACACACACACAAACACCTTGGTAGTGTTTTTAATAAAATCAAATACAATGCATATTTTTCAATCAAGTACTATTATTCATTACAGTAGCTTTATATGGATAGTGTGTATTTGATTTGGAATTTTTTAAAGTAGCATTAACAATTTGAGTCATATCGCTACGTTGTCTGCAGTGTGGCAGTTTATAGTGATTTCTAGTACTGCGGAACACATGACACATGACGCAGACATGTGTTATCATGACACATCCAGTGTGACATTCACCTCTTAATGCTGAGCACCTAGCAAGGCAGCTGCTGGTACCATTTTTATAACTCTTTGGTATGACTCAGCCAGGCTTCAAGCCTACGACCTCCAGCATCCAACATGGGCGCTCTAACAACTTAGGCCACCAGAATGGTTTATATCTGGATAGTGAAGTTATACTCTCTGTACAGTGCTTCCAAAGAATCAATCATTTTAGTATCTTTTTACATCATATATTTAAACTTATGTTCTTAAAAAGGTGAAATTTTGATGTTTGTGTGAATATCTGCACGTAAAACAGTGTTGCTATACAATGCCTATATATATATATATATATATATATATATATATATATATATATATATATATATGTGTGTGTGTGTGTATTTCAGTATTATAAAATTCACATCTGAAGGGAAGAAATCAAATTTTCTTGTTTTCCAGGATTATTACACTTTAAATATCTGGTAATCTGTGAAACTCCACTATCACAAATACAATGAAATCAACAAACAGTTTCACCCCAAAACCACACACTTTAAAAACTTCTTTCTATCATAAAATGGGAGGAAATAATAATAATAATAATCTTTAACTGCATTGTGCATAAGTTGCTATGTGTGGTTTACTTTTTACCATTCACTACTTGTATGTACCTCACAACCATTCCTTATATATTTAATGTAAAATTAAAGACAATATGAAAGTCATTAATAAGGGAGATGAAAAATATTGTTTCTCGAAGTTTTGATATTGTTTGAAATCTTTTCATAATTAACATTGAGAGCCATAATGTTTAAGTTTAAAGATGATAGTGACTTTTATTGCTATGCATCTTTTAGAAAGGTGACGGTTGTCCTCCTGCATGTCTGTCTGTCCCTTCGTTAGTAATGGATTGTATCTCCTTTACCATTAAAGATGTAGGCTGAAAACTTTGGAATATGATTGATGGTAGTCTTTAGATGACTTTGGTGATGGGACCAGTATCTTGGATGGCTATTGTTTTGAAAAAGTCTCATTGTTTGTATTCTTGTAGGTGGAAATCTAAAGGTTCTGTTGTGTCGTCTTCAGAGTGAGGGCAGTGACATATAAACTATTATTTTGGATTACAATTTGGTTTTGCTTAGGACTGGTCGCTGTGGGTATGCTTCCCCTTGGTCACAAGTTAGAAAATGTTGAATGACCATGTAATGGTCTGGGCAAACATGAGACAGAACATGCGTGCATACATGATGATAATGATGTTTGTCCATTGGTGTTGATGAGGACTATTCAATGTCATCAATTCAATTGGCAATCCTGGTGTTGACCTCATCGTCTTTGTGGACTGCTTGTGAGAGGGTGCTGCCGAGGTATGTGAACCTGTCCACATTTTTGAGCTTTTGGCCATTGACAGTGATGGATGGTTCCAGGTAATCTTTTCCAGGAGTTGGCTGATGCAGAACCTTGGTCTTGCTGGTGGAGATGGTGAGTCTGAAGTTGGTGCACGTTGTAGAAAAGAGGTCCATGCTCTGTTGCATGCCTGCCTTCATGCTGGAGTTGAGTTCAGTCATCTGCAACAGGGAGTCACGAATGTTCTCAACTTGGACTTTGGTTTTGGCTTGAAGCCTCCTCAAGTTGAACAACTTCCCATCCAAACAGTATCAGAGACCGACTCCCACATAACTGTCCTTGAAAGCATCCATTATTATGGCGGAGAATATGAGGCTGAAGAGAAGGGGGGGGTAAGATGCATCCTTGTTTCACACCATTCGTAATGTCAAAGGGTTCGGAATAGTGTTACGTGTCTAGGCTTGTACAAAAGTAACAAGAAAAGAGTGAAGACTACAAGCTTTGTAAAATTTTAAAAAATAATTTATTTCCCTAGAAAAACAAGATAAAAATAAGAAAAAGGACATACGGTTTATGAATCAAATCCAAAATTAATCCAAGAATTTAAAAATAGAAGTCCTATCAATTTAAAGTCCTAAATAAATCTGAGAGTCCCGATGAAATTCCAAGATGGAAGGCGATGACATATGCAGCAACCTTCAAAGTGTTGTTGTGTCAACAGTTCCTTGTTGAAACAGGAAAAGAATATTCCGGTTTAGAATTTCTGAATAAATTTCAATAAATGCCTTTGTCCAAGAATTCTGATGAGCACTAGTATTTTTCAGGGTAAATAAATTACTACATGTAATTCCAAAAAATAGAAAAATTCAACTCAAACTGGTCACAACAAAACACCTTTGAGCTTCAAAGGTTTAAAACACAACTGAACTCATTCTTATGATAACATGAGTTATAAGCCTGACTAAAATGCAAAACAGATTCCCCGATGGGGGTAAAAATTTCATCCCATTGGGAAAACCAAAAGTTTGTAACAATAAACACGTTATTTGTCACATACTCCAGGTATGCCCTTGATTCCACTAAATGGATCTTACTCTTAGAATGAATTTTAAAACCTTTTTAAAAAGTTGTTTGCTAAAACCCTTACTGATTTCTGAATCAAGGTCAGCAATTAGATACAATGTTTCAACTACTGGTTGTTTATCAGGTCAAACAGAACTGAATTGAATTTCTAAAAAAAAAATCAAAACCAGTTGACAAAATTATCATTACAATAACATGTAATGGAATAAAATAAAAATAAAAAAAAATTAAACTTACAAACAAGTAATTAACTTACATATACATAACTTACATATACATAACAATATTTACCCTGGTCCTGGACTCTGGCAAGCATGCCATCACGAAATTGCTTCACCATGTCAATGAAGACTTATGGACATCCAAATTTGGCCCTGATCTTACAAAGGCCTTCCCGGCTGACAGTGTCAAATGCCTTACACTTTTCTATCATCTGCCTGGCAGCAAAGATCATGTCGATGGTGTCTCTTTCCTTTCTGAAGCCACAATGACTTTCTGGCAGTAGGCCATGCTCAAGGTGCTCTGTGAGTCTGTTCAGCAGTAGCCTGGCGAAGACCTTGCATGCGATGCAGAGTAGAGACTCCTCTATGGTTGTCGCAGGATTGGCGATTTCCTTTGCGTTTGTAAATGTGGATGATGGATGCATCTTTGAATTCCTGGGGTATGCGTTTTTACTTCCACATCCCACAAAACATCTCTGTTAGTCTTTCCACTAGCTTAGGCCCACCAGACTTGAAGATCTCAGCTGGGATGAAGTCTGCTCCTGGAGCTTTCCCACTAGACAGGAGTTCAATGGCCTTGTGAGTTTCCAGCACTGTTGGAGGGTCAGCTGATTTCTCGTTGATCTCCACCTGGGGTAGACTGTTGATCGCTTCATCGTTGATGAAAGAGGGTCTGATAAGAACACCGTCAAAGTGATCCGCCCAGCGATCCGTATCTTCTCCTGCTCGGTTATGAGAGTGCTGCCATACATACATACATACATATATACATACATAAGGCTGCGGAGTGAATATTGTTCAATAGTGTTTAACCCCTTACTTCGCACACATTGTAAGATTTCAAACCAATTGGATTTAACTTACAAGAGATTACTATTACAAAGATATACTAATTTTTCCAATATTTATATTTCATTTCTTTTGCCTTTGCAATTACTTCCTTTTTGTATTTTTGTAGATTTCTTTTCCTTTTTTTTTTTTTTCTCACAAGTACTTTTGCACCAACGGAGAAGTTTATTTTGCTTTGTAAACATGGAAAGTATGAATGATTTCACAGTTTAATACTAAAATAGTTTCAATTCTGCCCATTAGCAGAATATGGAAAAGAAAGGGAGCAAACTTAGAACTTATTTCAACACAGAAGTTGAAGCGACAAATGATAGAATCTTCCTACTAGCATATCGAAAACCAGGATCTCAGTTCTTAGATTGCTCAGGGATCCCTGAAAATGAAAGGTCGAGACCGGCGGAGGTTCTGCAGAATGTCGTAGCAAGAGGGAGAGGGTTGGGCAAGGTTAAGTGACATCTAAGGACTACAAAATGCTGGTACGGATAGTACTTCCTGCACGCACGGGGGGGGGGACATTCCTCTCCTACAGAACGGAATATACCTTGAAATGAGACTGAAAAATATAGGCATAACAGCACAAACCACTTTTGAAAGAACCATTGAAGACTGATCTTTCGATGTACAATTCTTTGGCCTACCCATCGAGATTCCGAACAAAGAACTCAAATAAAATTGGCAAAGAAATTCGGAGTCCACATCATAAGAACAAAAATGGCCCTTCTCTAGGTTTCGCACGGTCTTCACCGGCATGAGACTAATTTCGGTGGACAAGTAAAGTGTCAAAAAATCCCTGCCTTTATGTGCGTTATGGGTTTTCTAATAAAGTCGTGGTACCGCGGCTGCGTCCAGCATCGTCCCTGCGCTCGCTAAGGCAAAACCGGTCATGCACCGAGGGACTGCATAAATCTACAACCGTATAGTACATATTGAGCTAAAATAGCTAAAATGGATGAAGCGACAAATAAGGCGCTTCAGGACATTCCAGAATCAGTGGAACACAAGAAATCCAACCAAGGCAATACCGAACACCCCTCTTCAAATGAAGAAGGTGGAGGTGGGAAATCAAACAGAAATTTCTAACCAACCTCAGTCAAAAATTGTGCTCAAGGATCCGGTGCCGGATGAGCAATATAAGTTAGATGTGGCAAACGAATCTGATGCCTCCTACGATGAGATATTTATGATTTCAAAAAGACTTCGAAAAGTAATCAAAATTACAAGACCCAGAAAAATGATGCAGCTCAAATTAGTTGAGAATAAGATGCCACCGTACTGCGTCCTTTAAGAACCTGACTTAAGGACTATGAAAAACCGCAATCCTCATTCTCGTCTGGGCCGAACAAAGACTAGGAAAGTGAGCCCCAAACTACAGAAAACCAATCACAACTGAGGAAACAAACCTCACTGACAACCTGGCCCCAGAGTAGAGTACAGTGCCCCATCACCCAATATCTAAACACATTGGAATATCCCTAACACCATAACCAAGCAAAGATGCAGGGACTGAACCTCAAAAGCTTGACCTTGAATATCAATAGTATTCAAGGGAGAACAGATGCTGGAACTAAACTTTCTAAAAAGAATATGATAATATTTTAATCCCAGAAACCCATCACGCGAGCAAACAAATAATTCAAAGACCAGAAGAGAACCTAGATGCTCTAGTCATAGCCAATGACTCACAAACAAACCAAAATTCGGGGGTTATTACTACGATAAGAGTGAAGCAAAGAAACTAAATGGGGAGGAAATAAGAGTCACACCAGCCATGTCAGGGGCACTCAGAGACATGCTCATAAACAACTGGCACATTTTTAACGTCTATGTATCAACAAGTTTCAGCACTAGGAAAACCAATTTATGTTAGATTTACGCAATATGTTCAGCAGTATGCGTTAGAACAATGTATAATAGGGGGAGATTTCAACTGCATAGCAAACGAAATTGATAGAAGTACAGGATACATAGAAGCCGACAGAGCTGCAAATATGTTATATAAAACCTTCATTAAAACAACTATGTAGACACATACAGAGTAAATAATGGCACTAAACGAGAATATATACACATAAATGTGAATAATAGGATCAGCCGACTGGACGCATACCACATAACAAGGGAATGAAGAAAACATACAGAAGTGCGATATACTGAGGGATATGGTAGCAGATGATAAACCTGTTAGACTAATAATCAAAACTCTAATACGAGGTGGGTGAAAGGTATCTGGACAATGAATAAATTCATACTTGAACGAACAGAATATGTAAACTTAAGCCATCATAGTGTAGGTCAATTTATAGAAAATTCACACAGACATTTTACAACACTGGGAACGCACGAAAACAGAAACGAAACACACAAGCAAAGACTTCAGCAAACTAAACAATTATAAAACGAGTGGATAAAGACAAGATATCGAGAGATACAAAATGAAAATGGCATTATAATAGATGTGGACAAAAGAAAAAATTTAGAACAAATGAATGAAGAAGAAATTTACATGACACAGGTGACCAAAACAAGGGCCGGAAAAATTAGTGCCTTATACACAAAGGGAAGAGGCATCTACAGACGAATAGAAATCAAGAGGGGAAGGAAAATGAAAATAGAAAGATATGAATGAATAATACAATCTACACAAGCAAATGGGAAATACTTGATAAGATACGCAACTATTACAAAGAGAAATATACATCGCAAAATATCGATTAATCTAACACTGAACAGAACACTACTAAACCAAGGGAAAGAAGGGATAATTACCTTAATCATCCCAGGGAAAGGACAGCGTGAAGACATTACAAATTGGCGTACTATTACTCTTTTAAACACCGATTACAGAATATTAAGTAAGGTCATAACACACATCAGAACATTGTATAGGCTCTATAGTTAACATTAATCAAAGTTTTGGGGAGGGGGATAGAAACATATCTAATAACACTCTCTAACGACAAGGGCAACCACTGATCTAACGAATAGTAAAACGGGAAAGGGGCCTTTGATTGAATAGAGCATAGATTCACAGACACAATTCTGCAAACACGTTGTTTTGCAGGAAAACTTTCGTCTATGTTTTAAATCCATGTATTCAAAAATATCAATGAACGGAGCATACACTCAGGACTTCTAAATCGAGAGATCAGTGCGACAAGGATATCCACTGTCAATGTTGCTTTATGTTATGTCAATCGAAGCTCTAAGTATAAATGTTAATAATAACAATGACATACAAGGTATCAAAACCCCGAACCTAGCGAATGAGTTTAAAACCCGCTTCCATGCAGACGATTGTAGAAACTTTATCAGAGATGAATTTTCCTACAAACACTTGCAAAAGGAATTTATGAAATTTGGCAAAGCATCGGGATCTTCCACTAACTATGCAAAAACGGAGATACTGTTAACTTCGGAAATCACCCCTGTCTCCCCTTGCTCTTAAAAAAAAAAAACCGCGAAAAAGAAATACAAGACAGAAGAGAAAATAATGCACTTCATCTGGGGACCCAGACTGCACTACGCACCCAGGAGCTATCTATACAAACCGAAAGATGAGAGGGGCTAAGGCCTCTTATCCTAATAAGCGTGCAAAAGGCGCGCATACTAAATCGAAAAGGAATATAACATAGGAAATCCAATACCCTTGGGCTGCACTATACACCTACTTACTTATCTATAAATGTAAACACAATCAAAACATTTAAAACAACAATAGGCTTGTTAACCTAACTGAACTACCTACAAAGGTTCGCAAAATAAGAGACATTATTTTCAAATACCGAGAGTGCAAAAACATATGCGAAGAGGAAAATGATAGGAAAACTTCCTACCCTTTAATATATAACCAACAAGCGCACAAATATACAAAGAAGAATTTAACAACCCATCATTAGACTGGAAAGTGATCTGGACACAATGGGGTGAAATAAAATCGACGGCTCAGCAAAGCCAAATATTTCTTTAGTTTTGCATTACGCCTGGTAAACATGAGAAAATACCTTCCAAAGGCATATGATGCGCACAATACCACCTTACCACTATTGCTGACGTTATACAGACTATAAGAATCACATTAAGCTCAGATGTACTGAAACTGCTACCAACAGATATAGAATTACAAATGCAGTTACGCAGAAAAATGGGGAGGATAGGAGTAAAATACTTATTATATACAAACGAAATCAGGGACAAGACAATATACAATGACTTAGTAAACTTTATAAATCAGATCATGAAATCCAAAAGAACCGACATATTATAGTCTGCTTATTTCCGAATGAGGGGGAAGGAAGGGTGAGCAGACTTGGTATATCACTGTGGAGTGGTTCCTTGATAAGACGGTCGATCCGGCTTCCCTCCGCCCTCCCGACCTATTCCTTTGTCACCCTTAGAAAGATACAGAAGACCCCCAAAACACATCTGAATGAATAACCTACTAATATGCAACCGCGCAGTTACTAACATAGTGCTAATCAAATACGTACAATCAAGTGTTTACATATGGGAAAAGTGAGTTGAGCCACTATAAATAAGGATTACATGATGGCGTGAAGTCAAAGCTGCGTGCCTAACGCGTGATAGCACGTGTCACACCGGAACTCCTCAAAGGATAGGCAAACATACAAGAACATTACAAACCAAGAACACAGGGGAAGAACAACACTTTATTAACACCTGCGAGGGAGCAAAACCTACATGCTTTACATGGTCTCCAACAATTAATATTCGTTATTTGCTTTCTACTTTGTTGCTATTTTTCTTTAACTTTTTCTTTTTCCTATCACACAACATAGCACAGCTAGACAGGGACAAAGCGCGGGAAGAAGGGATCGACCACTAGGGCGGAACCAGATAGGCTTGTGCCCTTTAGGGGCCAGCGGCAATGCTATCTGCCACTGCCACATATCGATCCCATGTACTCCTAACTGGCTATATTTTTATTTTTCTTGGTTAGGCCTCTAAATAAAAAACGACAACTTTTAGTTTAATTTGACCCTTCCTGAGCCAGTCCATGTAAGAACATAATGGATATAAGAATGCAGTACACTATATCATTACACATATAGCACACACTGGACTACCACCGATCCCTGGTGATGACAACTAGTTAAAGAAACCAGGCATGGAAACCAGCCAGGAGGTACGAACCTTTATGAAACAAAACAGGGTTCAGAAAGCAGCAAGAGCCCTTATTAAAAAATAAATACAAATTTTCAAATATTCCTTTTGATTTTTATTCAAGTACACGCTACAAACATACTAAGGGTGATACACACCAACATAAAATCATTTAAAATTTCGGACCAAGGGGATCTCTTCAAAGATCTCCATCATAACTAATGGTGGAGAGAGGAGAGAGGTCCACAATAATAAAAGTGGATAAAATGAGTCTGCAAAATTATTTTAGTAATGATGGTACTAAGGAAGAGTCAGAATAGAAAAATTCGTGAGAAAGTGGAAAGATAAAATTCAAGACTGCAACCGAGTAAGAGGTAACTATTTCTCCAAGGAGACACAAGCCAGATTATGTGTCAGCAAACATGTCAAATATGATATAATTAAAAGAGAGAGAAATTTTCAGCAGCATTGGGTCGATTCTTATCCCTGACTAAAATGTATTGATTTAGAAGAAAAGATGTCTTGCAGTTATTGTAAACAATATCTCAAACTGACACAGGATGGAAATTCAACCAGTATATTTATTTGTCAGTGGAACTGACAAATTCAGGATTGAACCACTTAAAGCATATGACATTTCTAGACTGGGCAAGGCCTGTGCGGTACAGTGTGTGCATGACATTAGCCAGTATGTGCAGCACAGTATGCATGACTAGCCAGCATGTGCAGCAAAGTATGTAAAATACACTAGCCAACATGTACATGACAGTATGCATGACACTAGCCAGCATGTGCAGCACAGTATCCAAGAAACTAGCCAGCATGTTTAGAAAATCCATGAAGTTAGAGTTGCTGACACTCCACTAGGAAAGTCCCTTTCAAAATTAATGAGAAAAAAAAAGAAATAAAAAAATAAAAAAAAAATAAAATACAACGACAGCCCTTTTTAACACAGGCTACACTCTAGCTCGTTATGGAAAGCCATTTTCTGATATGGAAATAATGCGTGCTCTCCAAGAGAAGAATGGTGTTGGACTTGATGCAAATAATAAGAACAGATTGAGGAAAAGTGTCTTTGTTCTATCAATCAATCACGTTTTGAGAAAAGAAGTTAGGGAAGTCTGTTTTCTCGTCAATTCCTTTCCATTATCGCTGATGGAAATACTTATACTACTATATCAGAGCAAGAAATAGTGCATGTAAGATACCTGGACAATAGAAAACTGTAAACAACATTTGTCGGCATTGAGCTGAAATAAAATCCACCAATTAAAACAGAAACTGAAGTTACAAAATGCGTAGAATCAGCCAATAATTTAAAGAAATTAATTTCTTTTCATAAATAATTTTGTTCTACATACTTTCTTTTGTTATTTCTATGGTTTAAGGCGTATAAATCTCATCAAATCTTAGCAAGTGATTACAACATTCGGACAGCGGAAAAGTAAGGTGGGACAAGTGAATTCTCTGAAACCACTTGTCCTTGACAAGAGGATGAAAACAAAATTTGATCAGCCCTGCGATGGGTCATCTCTGGAAGACAATATAACTTACTTTATGAAAAACAAATGAATGTATTTTCACATTTAAAAGGAAAGAACTAGCAGTCACCATATCTTTCCAGTTATTTATGCCATTGTGGCTTATTAAATATAATGCATTTAGTAATGAAATAATGGTAATATGTTTCTTTATTTTTAGCTTTTTCTCACTGAATCAGTGCTCTCTCTCTCTCTCTCTCTCTCTCTCTCTCTCTCTCTCTCTCTCTCGCTGATGCGAAATGTACATAGGGTCATTAGAAATGTCCGTTTCAGAGATGCAGCTCAATCATTACCATTCTGTGTGCTTTATGTTTTTTTATGCCTTATTAATTTCCCTTGGTCAAACATTGCTGTCACAATGTCTAATTGAAAAACACGGTAGAAACTGTTGTGCGTTTCCTAATAGGGTACATTTTACAAGTTGTTCGAAATGTAGGATTCAATTTTGTCGTTTCAAACACTAGAACACAAGATGCTGCTACTTTACCTCCCAAAATGTTAACTTCATAAAAAGAGATTTCATTAATTTTATAAATGTAGAAACGATTACCTACGGTAAAATTCTCTCTCATCGTCTTAAATCTAGGGAATCAAAATGTAACTCAAGTCTTGGTCAAGTCATTATAGGATTGCAAAATTGCAATAAATTCAAGAATCAAATTTGGCTCTCACCATATCCTGCAATCATTGGACAATGTAGCAAAATAACACTTGGCTACAACACTGCCAATCAGTGCTACTAAATTTACAACATATGATACCGACAATGACCAGGATTAATAAGGAATTAAACCGATGGTCATTTCCAGCAGAGGATTTCCCCTTGCTGCTTCAAATTCATAAAAATATATTCTAATGGGCGGACAAGGGTGAACGCCTTGGTCTCCCCAGGCCAGATGAACAGCTATACATGCTATCCATCCGTCTGTATGTCCATTATTATATACATTCTTCAACCACTGAAGGAATTTCACTGAACGGACAGTTTTCGCGTTTATTAAAATGCAACATCTGCAATAGGGGTACAGCTTTTGCCTTCGACCTGTACGGTGTCTGACAAGAATGTTAGAGTAACATTTTCACAAACGTTATTTACATAAACAGTTATATATGCACTTCTTTTCAAATCACGACTGCTGGAAAACACCAGTGATGTTGCAAATTTGCAACAATGTTTTTAAGAGATTTGCAAAGGCTTTTAGTTAAGTTCCTCTAACCATTGCCACAGAATAGTACACATGCTTGGAGCGAAAGAATCCTTGTGCTGACTAATTAATTCAGTTAATTTAATGGATAAATATTGCAAACACTGTCTTCACCAAAATGACGTCTGATCAATTTTGAACTTAATATACAAAGTACGATTTAAATATTTCATTTTGTCATTAGCAATTTATTTCGTTTATATCAAAGAGTGCTGACACGTGGCTGGTATTATTAACTTATCTGGTTTATATCAGAGAGCTCTGACACATGGCAGGTATTATTAACTTAGCTTATCAAACAGACTTGGCACCCAGTAGGTATTATCAACCTAACTGGTTTATACCTAAGAATCTTAACACGTGTCACTATGAACATAGCTACCTTCTATCAAAAGATGCTTGACACCTGATAGGTATTATCTATCTTACAGATTAATACTTGTATCATCAATTATAAAATAACGATGCCAATAAATTTAGCAAAACGGAGTTCAGTTGTACTAATTGGGGCTGTTGTCTGCTTGTCTTCTGTTTTATCTCGTATGTCACATCTAATCATAGACCGCCCCGGTTGCCTCAGTGGTTAGATCGCTAGCCTCGGATGCGGGAGTTTGAGGGTTCGAACTCCGGCCGTGTCATACCAAAGACGTATAAGAATGGTACAAGCAACTGCCTCGCTTGGCGCTCAGCATTAAGCGGTTATTGCTGAGACTGATCGGCCTAGTTTCAGAATAATGTGACTGGATGGGACTAGATTGTTGGAGACCGCTCCGGTGGCCTCAGTAGTTAGACCGCTAGCCTCGGATGCAGGAAGTCGCTGGATGGAACAGTCTGACAAATAACAATGAAATTGCTATTACAAAATCCTCATTTCCTTAATCAATATATATAGACCTTATTTATTTTGTTCATTTTCTTTAACTACCACAAAAACGCAAGATACATCGGCTAACAAATAACTCACTTAGCAGAGAAACATTATATATACAAAATCCGGGCCAGAAAACAAATATCAAGTCAACCATAACAAACACACCCAGAAAAAATTCCGTTATTTCCTAAATAATGGATATTGAAGGAAACAGTCAGCATGTTGCTTCTAGCAAATATTCTTCCACTATGAAACACATGAATAACTTGTGTTTGCTTAACTCATTAACCCCTGGAGGTTTTTGTCGTTTTCGCCTGAAATGTGAGTAGGAAATACATTTTGGGGGCTATTTCTAAATGCATTCTAATGCATCGACTTCCAAGTGTTTTCCGGTTAACTTAATGCGAGCGAAATAGCCAATGAAAAACGATGTTTCTAACACGACGTTAGAAACATAGTTTTTCATTGGCTATTTCACTCGCACATGAGCAGAAGGGTAAAATTTGAATTTTTTTTTTTTCGGCTTAACGGACCCATCATTTTCGTATCCAGACCATTCTTTATTCCAAATGCCCATTTAATACTACTTTTTGCAACGGTTCGCCTGTCTGTGTGTCGGCCTTGGGCCTGAGGCCAAATACTCGAAAATCCGGACACAAAATCGGATTCCGACCACGGGCGAAGTTTTGGTGGAAAAAATCGGGTCCAAAAGAATAAGTTTTTTCCCCTGTACTTTGTAGTGCAACTAGAACGTCCAGATTATTTGGTATCATTGTAGAGCTACATCAGTCTACCTTCCTATAATACCACCCACTTTAGTGTATCTTAAATGACCTTGACGCTACAGAGCTCGGAAGTAGGCTACTACCTACTGATGCGTAAACGAGTTGCCATTGGTTAATGAGTTAAGAAGGGCTTGGTCTGGCATGGGCCATGTAGCAGAAATCAAAGGGTTTCAGCATAGGTCCGTGTTTAAGATGCTCAGACGTTTGTAAATAGTACCATGTACAAGTGTTTGTGCTTTATTTAACAGAATAAGAGACAGTAAAGCTTTTTGCTGTTTGTATCTGCTATAATTATTACAGTTAGTTTTAACTTGACTCTTGTACACAATGAAGTCAATGTATCTCCATTTATGTATGGCAACAGTAATAAGAATTAGTGAAGGAAAAAAAAAACATAGGGACGTTTGCTTGTGTATCAGCAGTATAACTGCTTTGTTGCAACGTTTTACGGGCCAGGGTGGCATTTACAACACGTGCCAATGTTGTAAATAATATACAATAGGCCTAATTGCTTAGTTTTCATACAATAGGCCTAATTGCTTAGTTTTCATACAATAGGCCTAATAGCTTAGTTTTCAATCAGTACTGATTATCAGTATTTTGCTTCTACATCTTATATATTTCTTCACGTAAAAGAAATGTGGAAATAAAAGTATATTTACAGAAATAAAGATAAATTATACATTAATATTTTCTTTTCATACATGGAAATTCATAATGGTTTATTATACAGAAAATATTAAAGTTGGACAAAATAGCTTATTGTTTTTGTAATAATTGTGGTATTTTAGGTGTTTGTGGGGTCAATATCTGGACCACGACATACACAGGGTAAAATATTTACCACTAAACCAGTACAGTAGTAGTGAAACACATTCATAATGACTCGTAGTATGCATGTACTGGCATAATAAAAATTAAGTGTTACAGATTTAGTTACAGAACAACAATTCGCTGAATGAAATACTGCCCTCTCACTGGCCAATGGAAAACGAATTACAGTACTTATTATAACTTTCAGATGGCCAATGAGAAAAAACCAACATCTGTAGCAAAATTAACTATCTTGCCAGTTCAATCGACAAATTAGATATGATTGTGATAGACCATATATGGAATAATAAATTACACTACCCAAAGAGTATTTATATATGATAATGGTGGTGGTGGTGGTGGTGGGTGAATCTAGTGAACCAAAGGATTAGGAAACTAGCAAATATTTTAATTAGAATAAAGAAACTCAAAGGGGATCCAGAATATGCATGGGAGGGATTTTATACATACTGGTTTGGTTTCTCACTGAAGCACAAACCTGAAATATACAAAAAATAATAAATTAAAGAAATTGTTAGAGATACCGAGACTCTATAAACACTTTAATCCAATAATATTGAAATACAGAGACAAGAAACATGTATGGAATGAAAATAATGATAAAAACATATACAACATGATACGTGAAGAAATCACAAAGGATAGAATAATTAAAGTACAATGGAGAAACAGCCAAGTAAAGGGGGGGGGGAGGGGTAGGTCTGGAAAAGATGGGCCAATATAGGATCCTTTAAAGTACAGAGCATGATGCTAAAATATCTATATGACGTTTGGCTCACAGGAGAAACAGCCTTGAGAAGGCACATGATCAGGATAATGCCTAAATGCCCTTTGTGTAAAAAGGGAAATTGCACCAAAAAGCATGCAATGATTCAATGTGGGAAAAATAAAGAAGGAAGAAATAATTTTATAAGTAAACTCCGCGATAAAGGAGGGTATCATGAAAACAACATCTTGTATTTAGACTTAGACAGTCTTCCAAATAAAGAAATTTTACATGAGATAATAGATTTTATTACCCAAACAACGTTGAAATGTGAACAAGTAATATATATATATATGGTAAATAGAAAACTGACCATGATGTGCTTGGAATAAACGCCAGCCCTTACAATAACACATCCACCAACAGACAACATAGCAATATATATATATATATATATATATATATATATATATATATATATATATATATATATATATATATATATAGCAAGCTCGGGGCAATAGGAAATCTACTGGCAATAGATTACTGAGAAACCAGAAAGAGGAAACCGGCTTCTGATTTTGTGTCTGGAGAAGGGAGTACAACCTCACAGTTTCATTCTGGGAACACTGGGAAGCCAGCGCGGGCTTTCCGGTAAGTACCTCAAGTATAGATCATTTCCTTTTTTTAAAAATAAATTAAAATATCTAAATAGAATGTTTGATACCAAATTCACTTAGTGAAAGAACAGCATAAAAGATCTGTTGTTGTTGTTGTTGTTGTTGTTGTTATAGGGTTTAGCGCCATTTTTCAGCACAAGATAGGCTATACATGGCGGCCAGTATAAATGGTGGAGGAAGAACCCAGGAAAACTGCGGAAAGAAACACCGACCCACGAGAAGCTACTGGGAAGCTTTCTCACATACCCACATTGGCCGAGCCTGAGACTCGAACCCACGCTGACAGAGGTGAGATGGCAGTGATCCGTAAAGGTAGGCGCTTTAGAACCACTCGGCTACAGGGGGCCCCCAAAAGATCTGAGGGGGTACAACCATATATAAAATCCTTTAAAAACATTTTATCGGCCAAATGGGAGGACTTCTCAAAAGTGTCACAGCTAATATAGCTGGGAGCTCGCGAGAAGCCCACTTATAAAGATCATGGCCATGTCTAGCGATACCGTGGGAAAACGTTCTGCTCTGACTGTCAGCCGAACTTTGGATACATATACAAACTTGAATGCTTGAGCTAAACATCCGTACCAAATTTATCACGCTACGCGAAGTGTAGTTTGAAATATCACTGTTGATTCTTAGGTCTCACTGTACAGTTTATCTGGTGAATTTTCGTCCGACAATGACTATTGCAGAAAAATGAGAATAATTTGACACTGAAAATACAAATAAATGCTAACTAATGATTTTTGTAGAAAGCATGCATCTGAGATTTTGACTGAGGCAATCAAGTTAATTCCTTATACAACCGGTGTCAAAATACGAAACTATCCAGGGAGACCTTAAGAATTTATATGCCAGTCGGATTAGGGGAAATGCTTCTCAGTTTCAAAACTTTGGGCAATTCTGAATAAAATGCAACCTCGGCCTGTGTAAAATTCACAATCGTCTGTTTCCTATGATGTATGGCATTTGTCGATACTCGAGAGCCATGTTATAGAGCGACAGCTATGAGACACCTTCATATTTTCATTTTACTTTCCACACTTATACCTAGAATTTCCTTATCACAAGTCAATGTCATCATTTTTCATTGCTAATATATCATGTAGTGTTAGTGCCTGGTGATATCAGTGATATCTCACAGCAAAATTAGTACTATTTATGAAATCTCAAAATGTAGTGAATAAAAGAAGTATAAGAAGCCAAGCTGATTCTCCTGTAAAATAACTGCAAAATGTGCATGCTAAGTACTTAACAAAAAATGAAGGATGCACATCATATATAAACTGACCAGAACTCTCTCACTGATTTCATGAAAAAGGTCAAACCTATACTACAACAGAGAAATCCGAGTTCTATTGTAAGGGAGGCAACTCTTCAGGTAACATAAAATGTATGGACCAATGTTTGTAAACTGAACCACATCATTTGGGAAACTTAAACAATGAGATTCTATACACAGATTCATACCATATGCTGATAAGACAGAATGTATGGATAATGTATTTTAAGAACACTAAGTAGGTCACCTTTGCATCATTTTCACACTGGCCAGCACATATTGTTGCTGAAGCTGCTGTTATTTAGAGAAGTTTTTTTGCTAGTGATTGTAACCTGCACTGAATCAGATCTGAAGCATACAGAAAATCATGCAAAGTAAAAAAGGGGAGGAGAAAAAAACACAATGTAAAACGAGACATCCATATCACATAACTCACCAAAAACTTGAAAGAAGCTAATGCAGATACGTCTGTTTCTGTGAAAGCTCCACAACAATTGGTGCGGCTGACTCCCAAAGAAGTCTTTGACGTTGTCCTGGCTAGCAAAATATCACTTCGGCAGGTGTGCTCCCATACACTTTGAGGCCTACAAGAAAATAAAACTCTGAACTTCTTATATATAGGTCATTATAACTTAAATTTCTGTAAATAAGATGAAATCCATGTATTGAAACATTACATCATGAGTAGATATGGATGTAAAAGCATTCAATTAAGGCAATCATCATTAAATTCGTTAAATATACTAAGTATGTACTGAAAATATTGATAAACTAAATAAGTATGTGAAAGACTCCAATTAAACCACCTTGAATGAAACTTATAAGGCTTTTGTTGTTCATTAGAAGAATGGATCAGAAGCAATATCTGCTACCTCTGACAGTGTTGAGTTAACTCCCTTCTTCTACTATGATTAAGTGCTATCAAATCTATAGGACGTGTGTGTTTGGAATACCTAACTATGTCAGATTCAAGACATGGAGGTGGTAAGGAAATGATTTATAGCACAGTGAATCACATTTGACAAGACTGAAAAAATGACACCGGTTCTTAAGGTCTCACTGGACAGTTTATCTGGTGAATTTTCGTCGGACAATGACCTATTGCAGAAAAATAAGAATAATTGGCACTGAAGATACAAATAAAAACGAACTAACGATTTTTTGTAGAAAGCATGCATGTGAGATTTTGACTGAGGGAATCAGGTTAATTCCTTATACAAATGGTGGTTTTTATACTGAATCAACACTGCCACCAACCCCTCTTTTTACATTCATTATTGACAGCAAAGAGCTATTATTAATATTTTCCTGTGACAAGGCGGCTAAAGGATCACTATGTGCCTTATGCATGAATAAAGTCATCACCCCTCAACCATCTCGATTTTTCGATATTTACCTCTGTAGTAGACACGCAGAAATACTTTTTTTGGGGCCCCGAGTGGCCAAGTGGTCTAGAGCGCTCACCGTTCCGGATCACTTCCGTCTCACCTCTGTCTGCGTTGGTTCGAGTCTCAGACTCGGCTAACGTGGGTATGTGAGAAAGCTTGCCATTAGCTTCTCGTGGGTCGGTGGTTCTTCCCGGGGTTTTGCAGGGTTCTTTCTCCACCAGTTATACTGGCCGCCATGTATAGCCTATCTTGTGCTGAAAAATGGTTTTAAATCCTACAACAACAACATCAACAACAACAACCACAACAACAACAACGTAAATACTTAATCCAAGCCAGCTGTTCATTTGCAGCTCAAGTTACGCATTTGATTTCCAATGCTAGTCTGTGACAGGCAGTCACCAAACAAGCCAACTCATTTTCAAACCTAACTCAAAGTAAATCTAAACCACGTTACAGATTTACCTTCTGTGTGAATTTATAAATACTAGGCTTATGATAACTAGGTTCATTTTTAAGGTAGAAGACATGAGCCGAATTATCATTATATCCCAAAAGCATATAAATTTACCAACTGTGATGTTCATCTTTGACAAAACTGTATATGCCTCGTTATTTGTTCTTTGATCCATGAAGATCGGATTGAATTGGTTATGATATAAAAAGTAGATATTTGATTCATATATAACTTTCATAGTTGTATGGCTATATTTTTGCATGTTAAAGCCCAAAATATAATAAAGTATAAACTAATCCTTTTCTGTTCATTACACCAGATATTCACACAGTTGTACATAATTAGAAAGCGAAAACCTTGTACCAAAATGGGCATGTGTGTCTCACTGTCTGCTGGTCTGTTTCTTACGAAATACTGTACATGTATTTCTCTTTATTTAACATGAGACAAGAAATCTTAAACATCAGTTTGCTCTATGAATAATGAACAATCCCAGCTATGAGCTCATCACTGTCAAAAACTAATGACTGTTCAGATTGCCGTTTTCACTCATTAGATTTTAAATTTTTTAATTATGAGATTATGCCTTCTACCTTAAAACTTTAGGGAGGTCTCAAAATACGAAACTATCCAGTGAGACTTTAACTAGGTCGCACGAGAAGGGAGAGAAGTGTCCTCCTTTGTAGTTTTTCAGTACCTGTATGACAGACTGGTAGGTGGCATCGAGTCACAATTATTACTTCCAGTTCAGTACCCACGAATGTAGTTCTAGTCTATTTTTATAACATTTTCTCCTCTCTCATTTTATTGGTGATAGAATAGTTTTATTGGTACATTTTTGGTAGGGATTTAAAGGTAATTGTTTGTTCTTGAGAATATGAGCTTATGGTGTGGTTGTCTGTGTATTTCGGTGAAAGTGCACAGTGAGTAATAAGACCTTGGTGATGATCCAGAAGTGAAATCTGTGTTCCATTGCATGTTGCTTTCTTTACAATCCAGCCTCTCAAAAAAAATGCAGGTCAACCTTTGACAAGAACTTCACTGTGAAGTCATCTTTGAAGGTATTTTTGATTAACATATGATTGTATTGATTGTCACACAGTGGAAAGTTCAGTACTGAGAAACAAATGTAGAGAATATATAGTAAAATTAATTGTGTTCTATGGCCTGTCAAGGGAGTATTGACTAAACTTTAAATTGCTAGAAAATTTTTATTATTAATGATAGACACATGAAATTTTCACACCTTGTGTATATTGACTGTAACAATTAGAAAATATAATTAAAATGTTAAAAATTTAATTAAAATATTTTAAAATTAATTTAAAATAAAAATAAAAATGAATTTTTTCGCCATAAATTCACAGAAATGGTATCTGTTGAAGATGACATTCATTATTATTAGCAGCAATGTATTCCTATACCATATACAAGTTACAATGGAGGATTTTTTTCAAAGCCTGTCAGCGAAAATATCTTTAAACTCAGTGCCAGCACATAATAGTGATTGTAGAATATGGATGGATGGATGGATGGATGTGTGGAGTATGAAGGAGAAAAGAAAGAAAGTGGTCTTTATTTTAGTAGACCATAATGGTATGACAGTGCTGTCTTAAATACATTCCTTCCTTCCTTCCTTCCATCCATCCATCCATCCATTCATTCATTCATTCATTCATTCATTCATTCATTCATTCAGTGATTCATTCATTCTCTCAGCTAGTAAGTCATTTCATGTTATTTTATTTTAGAATTTATTTATTTTGGTTTTTAATTTCTTTATTTGTGTCTTCATATTCAGAGAAAACTGTTTCGACCTCTCCATAGGTCTCATCAGGTGGTAGTAAGTAACACAACTGTTTATAACATGCATCGTGTTACCTACGGATTTCCCCACTACAGTTTTCCCTTCTGTACCATGTTTTGTTCATGGTGTCTATGAGCACTGTCATTTTGCATATGGAATTAAGATAATCTTTTCAATCTGCAGTGTCCATTGGCTCCTGCTAAACGTGTGCATAGGAGTGATCGCCCTTGGTGTCTAGCAGTCCTTTGCAGTAGTCAGACTTCCTACTGCCTTGCTGAGTCCTGTACCTCAGATGGGCCTGTATCATATTTCCTCGTCTTGCTAGAATACGTTGCCTGGTTTGTGGATGCTTTTGATACAACTGATGGTAAGTGCAGTCTTTATCCATTGTCTCCAGTGATCTCAGAGTCCTTGTTGAAAGTTTCCCTCCCAAGTGTGTCACTTTTGTTTTCAGTGATGATCCCAGGATGTTATTGAGTCTGTGTATTGTTGAATGCACTCTTGCCTCAAAGTTTCTGGAATAGTTCACATTTTTAGGAAATGAAACACTGATTGATCTGTTCACAGCCTCACATTTCTGTGTGTTTGTGTTCATACGCAGTCTTTCTACAACATCACAGGGGAGTTTCATTTTCAGAACTTCTAGCAGGGTATTCTTATCATTTTCTGTCATGTTAAGATGAGTCACTTGATGAGAGCCCAGGTATGCTGATCGCATCCACCAGCTGTTAGTACTTCCTCCCCCACATACCTTTGAATAATGCCGGCATTTTGAGCAGTCCCCTGAGTAACAGCGCAGAGTGGCATCCAGTACTTGGGGAAGTTGACATTTAATTTTTGTAATATCACCACTATTGTCCTCTATCAGTTGCTTGAAGATCAAACTGCAGCGTGCTTTAATGTCTTGGCTGAAAATTTTCTGTTTGAGCCTTTTTCCTTCTCTTTTTCTTATTCCTGGAAACATGTTTTCGCTAAATATTGCAGAATTACACCGTTTGAACTGTAAACGACCCAAATGGACAGGGTCCGACAGTCTTTCTACTTTCCACATTGGATGCAGAATGTTGTAAGCATCTTGGAAGCCAACAGCAGCCTGTGCATCTCCATCTGTTGTTGCATGTCTAATGAGAATCTCTTGCAGCAAAAACATTTTTTTCCCATTTCTTGCCATTTAATACTCTAAATAAAGTGCAGCTGTTGACAGATTTGCTGTGCAGTCAACATGGCCTCCTGGACATTGCACATCGAAACCTTTCCCCTTCAGCCATGCTCCAGTCCAACACAGCTTGTTTTCTATTGTAGTCCCCACAATGTATTGCTTCTCTGTAAGAGTTTCGCAGGCAATTCCAACAGCTTGCGATGAACTTTGACCAGGTTTCTTTTCATGTCCAAATCTAATGGCATTGTATCTTGCGTCAAAAGCAACATTTATTTGCTCCGGACGCTGAACACCACGCATGACATTAACCTGTCTGACTAGTTTCAGCTTGTCTATCATGTCCATTTCATTGAGCTCCACAGTTGCTTTGCCTACAGTGTTGGAGGTCTTTTGCATAGATGTTCTGCTAGGTGGCGGAATGTCAGTGGCTGCAAGCACGTATCTAGCCCTGGTGTTGCCCATTGGTGTATCTTGTAGTCCAGCTTGAAACATCATATTTACAGCAGCAGGATTTGGCCCAGGTTTATTTGTTTTTATCTCCTCATACAACGTATACTCTGGTGACTTAAATCTGCAGTTTTTACACATCATAGTATGCTTCCAAGCAAGTCCCCATTTTCTTTCATTAGCAATTTGGAAGTCTGGTCTGTCACATATGTTGACTTGATTACCATGGCGATGAATGATATCATTCCACATCTCAACATTCTTTTTTTCATGCAGATGATACGTGTCCCAACGTGCTCATTCAATTCTGTCTCTTTCAGGTCCAGTTTTGCTTTGGATGATGGTCGTAGAATTTTTGCAGACCCAGGTGTGCCATTACAGTCTGGTGCCTGAATTGACTGGAGACCCCCATTTGTCGGCTTTGTCACTGCTTTGAGAGAGAACTTGTCTGCATCCATTCTTCTGGTCATTAGAACAGATGCAGCACTAGAACTTGGTAGAGTATCATCAGTCAGATATCTGACTCCTTTGTTATGTGGAATATATCCAGGTTTAAAAAAAAAGTTGTCTTCCTCTTCTTGTACCCTTTCATGGTTTCCGTTACAATAACTGCATGTAAAATACAAGAAGTATCCTCTCTCTCTCACTTATATAACTAGGAAAAGGCGTGCTAACTTGGTTTCAGAGAACTACATCAACTCTTCAATACTATTGGAAGCCAAACATGAGGGCTTCTCCCCTTCATGGGTGGAAATGATGTCATGCACTTGGTTAGTACCCCTAGCTTGCGTATTTAGATGCTATCAGATTTCAGATGTTACCTTTGATTGACATGCCCTGGTTTAATTACTTCACACCTGATAAGGAAAACCATTTATGTTCGTGACAAAGGAATGGAGAGACTTAGCCACAGAATAAAATTTGTCAACTTCAGGTTTTATATTTTCATTAAAATTTAAGTTAAATTTAAATTTTCATATAAAAATATGTATCATTTTTTAAACTTGAATTTTCTAGGAAAGTGTAACAGTCAAGTTTAATTTCTAGTACTTTCCAGATTGGTGTTAGGACTGAAAACTAATCACAGTTTATTTGAAGTGTTTATTTTGATTAGCAAAATCACAATTAAACTTTAAGTTTTTTGCATTTTTGACATTCGGCCATTTGGAATTGGCTTGTGTTTGTGTTACAATGGTGTCAGATAAAAGCCTGTAACTGTCCAATTCATGGATGAAATTCCTTAAAACTTTGCAGCAGTATTTAAGAAACATTGATTTGATCACGGATGGAAGTTTTGTCCATGGAGGTGAAACTGTCTGACCCTGTCAGGCATCGGGTCACAATTAGTGCTTTCAGTTCAGTACCCACGAATGTAGTTCTAGTTTATTTTTAGAACATTTTTTCCTCTCTCATTTTATTGGTGATAGAATAGTTTTATTGGTATATTTTTGGTAGGGATTTAAAGGTAATTGTTTGTTCTTGAGAATATGAGCTTATGGCGTGGTTGTCTGTGTGTATTTCGGCGACAGTGCACAGTAAGTAATAAGGCCTTGGTGATGATCCGGAAGTGAAATCTGTGTTCCATTGCATGGTGCTTTGTTTGCATTCCAGCCTCTCAAAAAAATGCAGATCAACCTTTGACAAGAATTTCACTGTGAAGTCATCTTTGAAGGTATTTTTGATTAACATATGATTTGTATTGATTGTCACACAGTGGAAAGTTCAGTACTGAGAAACAAATGTAGAGAATATATAGTAAAATTAATTGTGTTCTGTAGCCAGGTACATCGTTAGCAACGATACATGCCCATGTGATTGTGACTTCCTCTCAATATGCTGGAAATCTATGTTCGAAATTTTGAATGCTTCTAAAAAAAATTTAATTTTCAATGTCCGGGCCACTTAGTGCCATAAGCATTGGTCCGGCTGTTTATTCTGTCCGATGCAAAGTTTTTGCATCCAAAAGTCTTTTCCTTATAAAGCATTCTTAATAAGATCCTCATGAATATTAATGTACCGCGAAAACTAGGCTAAGCTAAGCAGATCGCGACTATACTGCATATAATATATTATGTAGATTCCTTTTGCGAAAGAATATATTATATTGATCGCGGCTGTAATGGATGTAATGTATTTTATAGAGATTGTTTCCTTTTGCGTAAGAATATTTTATATTATATAATTACCACTGTATATATTATAATGACGAAAACTTACTCGATATGTCCATTCTCTTAAACGTAAGTTGATTTACGTCCTATCTTGAGTGTCCTTTTCCTCTACAGCACACAAAATACAAGTTAACGATAGAGAAAAGAAACTATTTAAAGCATGAATTTTGTTTCTGATTAGGTATGGTTTAAATGTACAGCTATGATCAATCAATACTGTGGTCAAAACACGCGGTCAGAATAAAACATTTACAAAATGTACATAGTGACACAAACTGCCCTTTTAGCCAACCACGCCCCCCAAACCAGTAGAGACTTTGTGGTGTGCTTTAAATAGTTTTGGGTACCTGTCGGCATGCTTGCATTTTAATTTGTATCAGAAGTGCACAACCTGGTTGTTGTTATGGTGCTTGCCTGCTTTTAGTACCTGGGGGTGGGAGGGACTGGGATTTTCCCTTTAAATGACATATTTTGTTCTTTTCTGAATCATTTGTCAACTGACAATATGGATATACGATTTTATTCATACGAACATATTTTGTTTTGGTTTCAATAACAGACTGGCAGTTATATTTGTTTTGGTTTCAATAACAGACTGGCACTTATATATTTACGCACAAAACAGCAGGATTATTTGTTCAAAGCTGTTTGAAAGCCATATATATATATATATATATATATATATATATATATATATATATATATATATATATATATATATATATATATATAAAATCAAATCACCCTGCCCCCAAACACACAAATTGGTCCCTTATTTATGTGAACTTCTTCATTGATTATAATTAATATTATTTTTGTGGTGTTGATTCATGGATGAATTTTAACACCCAATATGTAAATGCAGACATTAGATAATGTAAAGATAATAGGGAAGAATCGTGTCTAAACAATAGAAAATTTTGTCATTTTATGTATGGGATATTCTGTTGATCTTTTTATTAAAATAATTTTCTCTTTAATTTTAACAAAACCTTTATCTGCCATAATTTGGTCCCCTGGTTCTAACAAATCTATAAACTGGTGCTTAGCTTAGCCTCGTTTTGGATTCGTTGACCCAGGGTCACATGAATACATGAATACATTCTGAGAATTGTCTATAGGGAACCTAATAAGCTTAAAGTTAAGACTTATTTGATTTTTAAAGAAACAGAAAATTAATAGGAAATAAAATGACGAACATTAATCATATCGTCACAAAATTAGGTTAGAGAATTAGTTTGCATGCACTATGCGTGATTCCTGAATTCACATAAAATCAACAAACGGGTTCTATTTGCAGCAACGGCGGCCATATATAAAAGCACATTGGCATGATAAGTACAAACGTTAATGGAATTTCTGGAAAGCATAAGTTTGATTGCAAGTTTAAGTTTTCTTGACTATAATTATGATAATGTACGTTTATAGTTTCTTCCTAATTTAGTTGATCAAATGTGACAAGGTATCTTTACTCTTAATATGTAATGCATTATTGAAAATAGCATTGCCAAATAAAAATGTTTAGATGATATAACCTTCATCCAAAGGTGTATGCCTAATTTATGTGTTCTAAAGAAGGTGGTGGATCAGCAGCTGAATTGTCTTCATAACTCATTTTTGTGCAATTCTGCGAGAAATAGGATGAAAACTAATGAAAACATTATGAGGATTTAAACATTCTAATAGGGAGAACGTATAATTTTGATCACATAACTTCCTAAGGGAATATGACAGGCAACATCAAAGCAGACGCAAAATACAGTTGGGTATTTCAAATATGAATTAGTTGTAATGGCGTTTAATGGTTAATAATGACAGTAAATTAATACCTTAGTGTAACATTTATCAGCTGCGTCACTTATCAGTAATGAGGACATGGGAAAATGGTTAAAAAAAATTGAATGGTGTTTGCTGTAAAAAAGTGAGATTTTCTACCAATTTGTTAACAAAGAATATATATCATGTGCAATAAAGCACCGATAACAAGAAAATAATATTTGAATGGAAAAGAGATTGCCTCGATAAAACACGAGAAACATAGCTATCATCGTCTTTGTGACTGGCAATACTTGTATAGACCAGAAAATGGATACACCCTTCCCCTTGACTTATTGACATGCAAGCTAAAATATTTGATATATATTCTAACTGTATATCATTATTTTTTAATGAAATCACACTCTGAAAAATAAATATATAGCATAAACGATAAAATGGCTTACGATGCGAGATACGGGGATATGTGTGAACCTGTGACCTAAAAAACTAAATGGATCATCATTTCACGTTTAATGAACGCAATTATGAGAGAACAAATGCCGTGTTTCGTTATGGATTTTGAGTGAGCCACTGCTTTTAGGTGATGGCTTTCACACCTCACACCCTGAGTCTCATTTTCGATACCATGGTTGCACGGTAGATACGACTGAGGATGCTCCCGATTGTAGATTGTTTAAAATGTCTATTCCACGTTTGCTGTCTTTTTCTTTTTTCAGGAGGTAATGATAAATATGTTTTAAATTTAATAATGTATGAATGATTCTTTTTAACAAAATAAGAAAATTCCAGAAAATTGATTTTTGTCACTTTCACTTTAAGTAGGGCAATTTAGTTATGTATCTGACGGGGCTATGTGATGATTTTGATCTTGTCGTTCATGTATACTGACAACGAAACTCAACCATCGATATGAAGATGCCTATTAAATTTAGTTCAATTCCAATATTAATCCGCTAAATAGCGAAATAGAATGCTGATAACCACAATCAGCTCACCAATGTCAAGTTGTCAAGCTTAATTATCTTGCAAAACCAATCATAATTACAGGTACAGATACGGAGTATAGAAAGGTTACACAGGTTTTAAAATGTTAAGAAAATGTATATCCTGAATTTATATCACTGGCAATCTTTGTTATAAAAATAAACAAACGTATCTACCTTACAGGTACACTAATGAACTTTACAATTTTTATTTGTTTTGATATCTATCTTACAGGTACACTAATGAACTTTACAATTTTATTTGTTTTGATATCGAAACGAAGAAGGCTGATAAATGTTTGATATTAGAAAACCGAGCTTTACCTGCAATGTGAATCTCTCAGAAGAATACTAGTTCTTAGTGGCCACTATTTTATTTCTGACCTTTAGGTAGGTTATACAAACCAGTCCGATACTGATTTTTCTTTGGGGGGGGGGGGGCATTTTCAAATTTCATAGGTGGAATTAGTAATACCTACACTGTGAAAATCTGTTTCTGTGTTCGCGTATCATGAGCTCTTTGAAGTTAATTTTCGGACCACACAGAGATCGATATATAGATGAATATCCAAATCGGTAAAATACATGCGATAGTATGTTAAAGTTCTCTACAATGTTATAGTTTCAAGCCAAACAATTCCCGCCATACCTTTTCCTCTTTTAACATTGTCCCAAAACCTCAGAGAGGACTTGAAGGCGTTGTGAGGATATTTAACTTAATTTGCCCAAATGTTCAAGAATATAACTTAGCATAACATTAATGTAGAACAATCACCATCGCACTCAGCTGAGGGCTAATTGACATCAAACTGCATACCAAGTTTGCAGTAACTATTATAATCATTTACCGTGCGGAAACAAAACTCGGTGGGTGTGACAATCATGGGCTATGGCATGTTGAACGATGATGCAGAATAATGATAATAAAACTCAATAAAATTTTAAACAGGTATCAAGCATCAAACCAAATTAAAGTGAAATATAATAAATTGTGCAAAACAGGATTTAATGAGTATCAATGTTTCAACTTGATATCATGCCCTTGGCAAGCATGTCAGTTAGGAACTTTGACATATGTGCATCTTGGGCCATAGAAGAAGCGTAGTTAAAGGTAGTTATTAAGGACAAAGGACAAACCAAGCAATTAATCAAATGAATTAATATCAACTTCCGATTGATTAACGTCCGGGATGGCTTGAATGATTACATCGTCCATTGCTTCTAACTACTCATTTACAGCAAGAACTTTCAGTGCAATTATCCATGTAGGCTACCTTGCAACTGAAATTCTAACGTTGCCAGTAAATTCGTCTCTCTGACAGATTTATAAGAACTCTAGTAAAAAACGAAATCAACAGATTACAGATGAACCGTTATTGAGCATCTGCACCAACATTGATTGGGTCTATCAACGTTATATTAGATCCCATCAGATGTTTAAAAGTGATGAAAAGGTTTCTTCTACCCTTGGTCTTTTTGAAATACCCTTATTTTAGGAAGATTTTATGCCTTAAGAGAGACATAAAGTTAAAACTGTATTGCACAGCTGGATAAAAAATTAAATCAACACAATTTTAAGAAGCGCTGGAAAAGTAGCGCTTAAGAAGCCTCTTCCTTGAAACTATGTTTTCAAAATATCCTCTTTTTATACTTTCTTAAAAGACATATTTATAAAATGCGAAACAAAATGAAACAATTTAACACTTTATTACACATCTATTCCAATAGTTAATTTCAGAATCAACGTTAAGATCCTACTTGGCAAGAAGCAAAGCTGAAAAGTATTATATTTACAGACCATTTGCTAGCTAATTATTTCATATATGAACTTGAATATTATCTTATTAGCTTTCTGCGACACGAATATCAAAATTCATAAAATGCATTCAAAAGAGTTACTCCAGTCTTCAATGTTTAATATTTATATTGTTTGTAAAGCCATATGCTGCGATTATCTTCAGTAATTTGGCATATCTTATACATTAAGAATCATATTATTGATGTTTTAACTTCTAATGGTCGATTGTAATCTGTGGCTTGTCATTTCTGATCGGAAATCACAGCAGTGGATGGGCGTGAGCTTGTTGTTATTATTAGGGTGTAAGGCGTTGATTTAGATAAAACTTCACATCAAATAATCTGGAAACAGGGAACCAAAAGTAGTCCGCAGAATTTATCGGTGAGTAAAAAATTCCAGATTAGTATCACGTGACTGTTTACATCCAATCAAAACGTAGAAAACGCAGCCAAGTCATAAAAATTGGAATTATAAGAAATTGAACGCTGTTAGATGTGGACTGCTTAAAATATTTGTGCTTTACTCTACAGACACTAGAGGACTGCCCTCTTTAGTGCCGATTGTTTATTCGACTACCCTTTGCTGGAAGCAAGATACGAAGATACAGTGGAGTAATATTATGAACCATTTCGAAGAAATTTACCATTCTATGCTTATATCATATGGACGGTAGAGTTTCCCATCGCGATCGTATTTCCTTATAAAGATTTTCAGTCGAAAATGCGGCAAGGCCTATTGTTACTTCAGCAACTAGCCCCAGTAACAATGCACCGTGCCGCAATTTGCATTCTCTCGAATTTCTCCTTGACGAAGGTAATTCACTTATTCCGGAGATTGTCAGATTTAAAAATAGTATTATGAAAGTAGAATAAATTATTTCCAAACGTTTTATATTTAATTTGAACTTGTGTCCTTGCAGGGCGGTCGTTCATCTAGCTTGCATGTGCTAGAAAGTGAGGCTCATTACATAATATCGATTTCAAATTAAAGTAGAAAAATGTAAGAAAACAGAAGAAATATCAATGGAACTCATACTACTATAAACACTAGATGGTTAGCCTTTTCGCTTTATATTGGTTATAATTTCTTCTAGCTTTACTCTTCCTAAATTCCATTGTTTTCAGACCTCTATTAGAAAATTTACATGATAAACTTGACAGTAAACCAGTTGTATATCACATAGTCCATAATAAATTAAACTAAGCACATCGGCAGAAAGGAATTTTGGCAAGCATTGGTTAATCAAAAATGAAATATGTTTTCACGAACTGTAGTTTTCCCTTCTATTTAGTTTGTTCTTTTCAGGGATTAATTTGGTACTCCCTTTTAGTCCTTTCAGGATGGTACCTTTTAAATGCGATTTCTTTCTGGTGTCATTCTCAACACATAGCCTAGTAATATCCATCTTTTCTTTCTTATGATTGTCGATATAAATTCCTGTTAGTATTCCTGTCTTATTTCTTTCTTACGTTTGTGTTCTCATCCGCGTGTTTCTCTTTCTGAGGCAATTGTTCTCAAATGAGTTCAGTTTATTTTCTATTGTTCGTATGCACCTACTGATTTCTGATCCAGCTCTTCATTTTTAAAAAAAGAACAAAGTACATTTCCTCGGTAAGATTGCTACGAATTTGCAGGTACATACTATATACATCGCGTTTATTTGCATTTTAAATTTTAAAATAACTGCTTCTCGAGTAAGTTTGCTTAGTAAAAAGGTCGGAATGAAATCGTTCACATTATGATCTGACATTTTAGCATCATATTATAATCCTTTAAGATGAAAACTGAGACAGAAACACCCACAAAGAATGTCACAATACATTTGTAGCAATTACTGGCAAAGCACCGCCACTTTGATAAATACGTAAATATACTGGTCTAGATTAGATACAGACGAAACAATATTGACTCAATACAGGTCAAACGCCTCAACAACAATTGTTTAACTTGAAACAAAGCCATTCTAATGTAAAAGCACGATCAATAACAAAAATTCTCTGCAGACCCAATTTACTGTACTTAAGCTATCAGCGAATACAAATTTAAAGAGATGCAAGGTATGACGAATGATACGATGTGTGTGCGTGCGTGATTTGGATTTTTAACGTAGGTTTAAAAAAGTTTCAGTGATATCGCTACGATGTCTGCAGTGTGGCAGTTTATAGTGATGTCTTTCAACGGGGCATCATGCCGCAGACTTGTAGTATCATGTCCCACCCAGTAACAGAGCGTGAGAAAAACACATCTTTTGCCCAAAACAGCAATTTATGGAAACATTTGCACCTGTAATTGTATTGACAAAACAATGAAATAAAATAAATTATACATTTTTGTTTAAGTTGTTGCTGTTTGATACTTTTCGATGCCGTGACATGATAAAACTGTTACTAAATTGGTATCCACACCGGTTCTTTAAAGGTGCTATGATATGGCTCAATATGTTACTAAATTAGCATATGGAATGGTCCTGGATGGGTGGAATGATATAACAAAACTAAACTGGCATATAGATCGGACCATGTTTGTTGTCATGATATGAGAAAATATGTTCCTAAACTGGTTTCTATACCAGTTCTTAGTTTGTGGCATGATATGACACAATCAATTGCTAAATTAGCATCTAGAAAGGTGAAGAGTGGGTGTCATGATGTGACAAAACTTTTACTGAATTGGAATCTATACTGGTAATTGGTGGGTACCACGATATGTCTAAATCAGTTACAAAATTGGCATCTAGACTGATCCTTGGTGGGATGATAAATAATTAAAGAAATTTAAACTGAACGGTGCCTATTTTGGAAGACTCGTTCTCGTATAAAGAGAAACTATTACGCAATACAAACTAACATGACGTCTTGTCCTTTTCTGTTGACTACTATAACACTGTGTAATGCGTTTATCCCTGGAAAAAGACTTGACTCAACCATCATCATGCTAGGGAAGAAAATATATAGAAAGATCTCTGCCTTTTTAATTGTTTATATTCCGCAGTTATTCTACGTTGACATATAAAGCGATGATACATTTGTTTTTATTTAGGTTCAATCATATGGAGCGAATCAAGGATTCATACGTTTCGATTTATTTAATATTTAACACTCATAGTGAAATTTATGTGACCTTACCTTGCAAGATTGCTTTTACTTTAAGTATATATATATATATATATATATATATAT
>JAECUM010034699.1:0-11936 GCA_016617855.1 Megalonaias nervosa
ATATATATTACTTTTCCAGAATTCTCAATGTGAACTAATCGGGGACGCTTATTTCCAAATAGAGTAGATATAACTCAGACTTGATATTAATTTATTAAAGTGATTGAGAAACAATTTTTGAAATAAATGGCAAATAATTTGTATCAAATCACCACCACCAACATGATCCCTTTAGCATCAATTGAACTACAATTCAGGCCCGGCCCTAGGGCAAGGCGAACGAGGCAACCGCCTTGGGCTCCGCGCTTCTCCGCAATGCAGTATTTTTGCTTGGGGCCCCGCGCTCATCGCTTGCTGCCTTGGGCCCCGCATGATGCCCCGCAAATCCTACGGCCGGGCCTGCTACAATTTCTTCATACCTAAATCACGTATGTTAATCGACGCTATTGGTGACATGCAGTTGTCTTTAACGTAGAAGCCACAAATTGGGGGGGGGGCAGTGGCATTGGGTGGGTGAATAATCGCACACACGGGTATCAAGACCAAGAATCGAACACAGGTGCGCATACAAATATATCTTGGGTGATTCACGGCCCATATTTTGTAAGCTGGAAACATCCCGGGGAGCTAAATGCAAAAAGTCAAAAAGGCAATAAGCGTGGCAGGTATCAAGTTGGGTACAGTATATAGCCATAAATTAGTTCCCTGTCCCAAAAGGTACAATATACTTACTGTCATTTTACAATAATAAAAAGTCATTTACTGGAAATGGCTGGAAAATGCACAGCAAACAAAAGAATAATTTTGGCTCTGGAATACGGCCATTCAAAGAAGGGGCTAAAAATGTAGGTCTTACAGTCGAATCACCACATGCCTCCATTATTATTTTAAAGTGTGCGATTTATCTTACTTTTTACAGTTTTGTTAATTTAATGTTTCTTTTTATACGTATTTGTATGTGCTATATCTAATATCACAGGAATATGTAGGTTACTACTGAAACCTAAGAGATTTATTGCAGCGGGGAACTCATTTATGAACCCATACTGTAGATCTGTACTGAAAATGCACTCGAATTTCTTGCTTGAACAAATAGAAGACGCATGTAATGCAATAAACATATACGCATTCTATGTTCGTTTGGAGGCGATTTTGTTTTGTAAAACCGTGATGTAGCTGACTTTTCCGGAAGGAAGTATTCTTACACAAAAAACTCCAAAACCTCAGCACTGTCTATTTTCAATGAAACCTATCTCAAATACGATAAAGGAGTTGGAAGAAACAATAATTATATAATTCACTGCCTACGCAAATTTTCTATAAGATGGTCTATAAATGAATATTATCTGTTTGCCTTCTTTAAGCTGTTATTGGCGCTTACCTAGCCAAATTTTCCAGGCGTTGCTATGCTATATACTACGCATTATTACTATGTTTAACACATGGGCGCCAGCACAAAGGGCAAGGGGGAAGGGAACGGGCTGGGGGGGGGGGTCGGAAGCACTTGTTTTGGTCTACATCCGTAAAACTTAATAACTGACCACTATCTGTTTCCTCCCCCACCCCACCCCACCCACCCCACCAGGAAAATAATAGTGCGGGCGCCTTTGGTTTGACATTACAAGATAAAAACGTATAAATACTGGCGCTTATCTATGCAAATTTTCCAGGCGTGGCTATGTTGTATACTACATATTTTTACTGTGTTCAACGTGACATGATGAAAACTTATACAGAGACAGAAAATGACTTAGCACAGACAATCGGTCAGTTGAGTCTAAAGTCTGGTGTATAGCTAGTGCCTGCAAAAATGAACCAAGCTGTCGGACTGAGGTGGATATTGAAAAGGTAGAGTTACTTACTTTGCTTTACCTGTGTCTAGGATTTGACTCTGTGAGACATCATTTGTCATCCACCTATGATCGGTGATTTAATTCTCCATTGAAATATATATTAAAAGTTGATATTGAAAAGCGTATTTCAATTTTGGTGCACAGTGGTGCAAATTCCTATGTAAACAACGATTTTCCTACCTCCGCTGAATCTACCTGCGAACATTCTTCTTCGGCGCGAATTAACTTAACTTGCCAGTCGGATTAATTCAAAGCACAAGGTTTTAACATGCAGATGTTATACGCTTTAGACTTGATTACACTATAAATGGCCTTGTCTGAAAGAAAACGGCGACGTTGTGGTCCGCTAAATGATCAAGTTCGTATAGTTACACTGCTTCGCAATTCACACACATACGCACGCACGCACCCACCCACCCACCCACACACACACACACACTCACACACTTAAAAAATATGCACCTTTTGGAAATGGCAATGTATTTGAGAAACTCTCCTGGATTTAGAGGTTTTGGTATTTTACTTAATTCTATCCCCGGAGTGTTCAACGCATGCATCAGACTGGCACCAACCTAAAATAGTATCATAAACTATGCTGGGAGATTACTTGATTTTTCTGAATCGGACACGGGAACAAGGCAAGATTTATTCGCCTCTCCAGTGCGACTATTAGTGGTGTATCAAACGGTCCATGTATCTAGTAAACATGCCATTAACAAGTGCACGGCGAGAAAACTGCTTATCTCTACAAAGATTATTCTAAGCACAAGATGGTATGATCCAGCTTTAGAGAGAGAGCAAATTGTTGTATATTTTGCTAAATAATAAGTAATTCATAAATCGGTTTTTTTTTAATGCAGATGTAAATTTCAAGACAGCTCATCTCTTGTTTTCTCACTACTCTACAGTGCCAGAAAGTTCACAATGACTGTATAAATTATTTAGAACTAACCTGACCCTTATTTAGGGGTCGCTCAACAGATGTTATGAACTTTTGAGAGTGACAAGTGTAAGTTGAACACTTTGTAACATACTCAAATGGGAGAATTTTGGCATACCTATATGTTTACTTCATGTACTGTGGCTGAAATTTCTATAATATTTTTATGGTGGAGACTGTTCATGATCTAAGCACACGGCTATATAAAATGGCTGCTCCAATCTGCTTGAAAAATCAGCCTGAATTAATCTAAAGTACAACATCGTTAGCAGTTATTAAAATAAGGGAAAATAATTTTGCCAGACTAGACAATACCATCTTTCGAACGTACAATGAATGAAATATTACAACTTATATAAAGAGTAGCAAGAAGTTATCGGCTACCTTCTTTTTTTACAATTCACAGCTGAAGTCCAAGAAGTGAAAAAGACCAAGCTGAATTATCATTTTTTCTTAATAGGTGCACATCTGAACTAAGACCAAGCTATATACGATAAAACAAACTTACACTAATCAATCATAAACCAAACAGGAAAACGTTCTTTTAACAATACCTAAGATATAAGTTTGTTTTTTTTGTTTGTTTGTTTGTTTGTTTTTTATTTTTTATTTTTTTTAATTTTTTTTTTTTTTTTTTTTTTTTTTTTTTAAATAGTATTACGACTGTAACGGAGTGTCGTGACGTGAAAGTAAGACGTGCGTTTTGTATGTGTGCCCCTCTGTTAATTGATTTGGCGATCGTTATCTAGGATGATCTCCCTCGATGTTATTGCCCAGTGTGAGTAGATGGACAGAAAATTGACAGAGAACTAAGCAAGACTATTGAGAAGAAATAAACAAATACGAGCCCCCTTAAACAATAAAATAAAATAAATTTAATTAATTAATACATAAACTAAAATTGAAATTACAATCCAATCGATTTACATTAATGGAATTTAATAGCAGCGTTCAATTTACGGATTCGTTCATCATAGTAACGAGTGGTGAAAAGAGTTGTTGTTGTTATAGGGTTTAACGCCATTTTTCAGCACAAGATAGGCTATACATGGCGGCCAGCATTAATGGTGGAGGAAGAACCCTGGAAAACCCCCGGGAAGAACCACCGACCCACGAGAAGCTACTGGCAGGCTTTCTCACGTACCCACGTTAGCCGAGCCTGGACTCGAACTCACGCAGACAGAGGTGAGATGGCAGTGATCAGTAACGATCAGCGCTTTAGACCACTCGGCCACTCGGGGCCCCAGGTGAAAAGAGTACAATGTCCACGCCTGACGTGCATCACCTTGCGTAATTCTCTCTTGACTTTGTGTATTCCACGTCTAGCGTGTATGCTTGGTCCTTCCTCTTGACCCTTCTATTCTGAACTCTCTATTTACGGACTTCCCTCTTGGACTGTCCTCATCGGGTTCTCGGGGAGGATATAGGAAGTTGTTCCCTTAAATGACAAGATTACGACTAAAGCTGTATATGTTTCACCACCTATCCGTATACATAAAATCTCTCACTTCCGTTATTTGAGAAACATAAATAGCTATCCACACTGCTTAAATTCTGACATAATATGACCTTAACGATTAACGGTCCTTACAAATATACTGTATTTGAGGGAAGGTACAATCGTTATCTATAGTAACAAATGACCATTGCAGTATATACCAAGTCTGACCTTAATTAAACAGTTCATCGTCCCTGTTCCACGCGGCAATTGATTAACAATTGACGCGTGTTCTGTATACAAATGATGCTGCCGTATATATCAGCATACATTACTATACGTCTTCTTACATCTGGCTTGCCAGTACCACTCAATAAGATAAATACTCGATTACTATTGCATAAGATTCACTAAATTCTAGCTTACAGTAACCAATAACCTGCAAAGATCATTTGAGCATTACAAAATCATATATAAATATGCAACTATCATTAACTCACGATAATTACATGGAAATTAAAATTGCGAACCTTAATGCTGTTTCTTTTCCACACAAACCGTGCGTCCTAGCACTATTGCCTATCTTTTCCTTTCAAGACAGCTATCTGGCCTCTTTACTTTGTTCACGAGGGAAAACTCAATGCTTTTAGGTTTCCCACGGAGTCGAACCTTTTGTCTTCTCACAAGACAAATTTCTGAAAAAAGAATTCTGAACCAAGCCGCTACCTTAAATTCAGATTACTTCTAAAGTGTACGCCTTAATTTTAACTGACCAATCGAAAGCAACTGTTCCTAATTTTTTCCCAAAATAATCATGTCTTTCATCAATTTTTGACAGCCTAGAATATGATGCAATTAGCTTTACTTGGAAGATCAATTACTTGACATAAGGTCCTTTACCAACCGATACGGTCGTAGTTCTAATGTACTGTCTGCCAATATACCGTTATGATGACTGGGTCAATTCCACTGAAGCTTAAACGTAGGCCCTTTTATGTTTCACAGATGAAACAAGTGAAATCTCAAAGTGATCTTTCTCAAAGACTTTTCTGTGGCTATGATACAATTTTAATGCATAATTTATTCAACTTTAGGGTCCAGTACTTCTTCAAACTTCGACACATTACAACGACTCGATGTTCTTAAACTCAGTAACAGAAAAGAGTGAAAACCAACAATGTTTGTGTAACAAATAATTTATTTCCCATGAATACGTGACAAATAAAAAAAAGAACTTACAGTATTGTAAATTAAATCCCAAAGAGTCCTAAAACTTTTATCACAAGTCAAAAGTGTATAAAATTCCAACTGAATTCAAGTGGTATTCCAATTAATTTTCAATATTGAATGTGTTGATGTGCCTGTAGTCTTGAACATGATACTGCACCAATGGCCCGAAGTATAATGATGTGCTAACAGTCTTTTGATGTATCACAATAATATAGTCCAAAAATGTTTTTGTCTGATTTCACTATAATTCCCAAGCAATATTCCAGTCCAAGAATATTACTGATGAGCTCTTTGCATTTCCAGTGAATAATAATTTGAATAAATTATTCTACAAAATGGTTGATGTCATCGATCACTCGGAACATGTCGGCTCTGGCAGAAACAAGACCTTTAAAGATGAACTCACGGTGAAGTTCGAGTCATAGGTTATTTGAGAGGCTGAACTGTAAACAGCAATAGGTCACAGTTTTCACTTCCGACCCAGTAACAATACCTCAATACTCACTGTACACTGCCACCAGAATACACACAGACAAACATACCATAATGTTTATATTCTTAACAAATAAATAATATTCTGTAAATCAATACCAAGAATGCCAAACTTTAACTCGTATATCGCCACAAAAAAGTGGCAGGAAAATCTCCTCTAAAACTAGAATGGGATTACATTCGTGGTTACAGACCCGGAAGTAATGTTAGTGACCCGAGTCCACCTGTTTACCACGTCCTGCAGAAATTGATCAATACCTTGGAATGATTTAATGAATACTAACTACTAATTATTTTTTCGTGTGCGAAAAATTACATGAAATACGGTATCATGGTTTGTTACTATTTTTGTTCTAATATTCTACAGATAAGAAAAGAACACGTGCTGTCCGAATGGCGAAGGATTTGTTGTTAAGAACGATTGGCAATGCACGATTCGGTACAGGTGGGTTTGGGATGGTATTCTGATGATGAAGAAACGGCTAAAAATTATGACATTAGTGATGCCTCATTTCTTTCAATGAAGTATTCTGCAACATTTAGCAGTGACTATTTGAATGAATAACTTTTAATAAAAAGTTATCCATACCGTTTTGTCCTCAGGTATTAATGCAGCGTAGGGCAATATGTACCCTGTATGTAGTCAAATGAAAAACCACCGACATTTATGAATAATTCAGTTAGTGGCAAGGAGAAGTGGATTTTGCATAAAAATAAAATGGATTCTAGTCTGTCCTGAACAACCTTTAAGGCCTGTATTGTCCATAAGCAGCATTTCATGATGACAACAATTACACAGTTCTCCATGTATTTTCATAATAATAACAATAATGACACAATTTTAGTTCTAAACATTATGATGATCCCAAAAGTGACAGTCAGGAATATTTTCATATTCTCTGCTCACATATCTTTCTGTACATACCGTATATCTATCTATCTATCTATCTATCTATCTATCTATCTATCTATCTAAATGACTACGCTGTACAACTATAAGAACTAATCTACCCGGTGTTCACAGTCATAAACTAAATAATGTAAGTAACTGTTTATCACAAATACCGAAATATGGCAACAAATCACCGCTAGTATGTATATAACTAAGTGTATAAATAGGTGTCCACTCTTTTCCTATAAGTTGCCAATTCGACACACCGCAGAATCCACGCTACGCCTATTCGTATTCCCAACATCCCTTAAGTGGAACCGTGCCTTCCACAAATTTCATGGCCTCATGATAGCTCATGCTATTTGCCATCTTCTTCTCCAGTTTCCACTTGGAGGAGTTTTTATGCAAGAGAAATGTTCTGTATAACAAAACAGAAACGCAATGCTATAATAGACAACCCACGTAAATTCAACCATCGAAAACAGCACTGGCCCCAGGGGGGATAGATATAGTGTGACGTGTAAAATATCGAGCTCTACTAGCGTGAAACATATAAAATCCTGCCCACCTGAAAGGCAGCAGACCGCTGGAGCCAGCGGAAATGCATGCGTCAAAACCGGACAGAGAAGCTACGAGACTTAGATAAGGATCTGACGATCAAATGAATATCTTAATAAGTTTGGAAGTCCTCTGACACCACGCAGGGAAACTCCCAGAAGTGCCGTATTTGCCCACTTCCATAAATATATCACACACTTGAATACAGTGGAATTGGCAAGGTTGCATCACACAACGAGCGAGAAGATTTCTGAGTTTACGACAAGCTATTAGCTCCTGAAACTGCATATTAATTCATGATAAATTAATTTACAGACATTGCATAATTTAAAATATTGCATCGACTGTTCGCCTCATGCTGTACGTAAACAAATTAAAAATATAATTTCAATCGCTGAATACAGTATACTCTGTAGAATTTCAACATGTCTATATCAACATTTGCGTAGTAAACCTAGTTGATATTCATTTTAAACAAGTGAGGACTTAATTCACGTTTATCACTCTTCTAGACTGATCACTATAGCTCTACTCGAAACTTAACTCACTGACTTTCCTCCGCTACTAATGGACTAACACCTCTCCCAAAACTTGGATCTAACTTTATATTACAAGTTTCATATAGACATTCACAGATTGACAGATTACAAATCTGTCTATAATTGATCTCACGCGAGATAATAGATAGCTCCGCCTACCGAATCACGTGACATGTTAAATTTGTGCCAACATTTAGTATTTGCCAAAGAAATATGTTGCAATTTCAGTGATAGGTTTACAAAACAAATATTATTATTCGTTGTGATTTACAATTTGCCAGTTATATCAGTTACTGCAATAATTCAAAATTCGTGTTATAATATTCGACGCTTTGTTTAAATTTCATTTAGTCAGAAAAATAAATTTTTAAAGCGGCTTGACAACATATTCATGTAAGTGGAAATTCACTTCAAAAGATATTATTGTATTTGGTCTACAGTCATATTTTTATTAAATTTAACCGACTTAGTTTAGGTAGCCTCAGAGGTAGTTGAATTAGAAACCGTCAATAGTTACCGTTTAGAAGAAAACTGTTGTACATAAACATTTGTGAAATTCTACTCTGTTCATGAGATGGAATTTTTATCTGTGACGCACGTTGATGTAAACATGCAAATTCGTGCTTAATATATCAGAAGAGACTATCTGAAACCATCCTTTCGTATTTCTTTATGATTAATTAAAATTCCCGTGCCCCTTCAACTCTCTGACTGAAAGAATCACACAAGTGACTGAAAGGAGAGCCACTCAAGTGACTGAACGTAAAGAGTTACTCAAGTGGCTGAAAGTAGAGTCAGTCAAGTGACTCAAAGTAGAGTCAGTCAAGTGACTGAAAGTGAACAGTCACTCAAGTGCGAAAGACTGAGATGATGACTCATTTTTGGAGGCAAACCAACTGTAAAATGTGCACTGTCTAATTTTAAAATGATGTAGTCTCGTGTCCATTGCTAAAAAAAAAAAAAAAAAAAAAAAACGCACAAAAAGCACGAGGGTTAGGTGGTTCTCCACCCATATTCTACATGCGTTATTTTTACATATTTTTTAAATTTTCTATTTTGTTATTATCTTTTTTTTCAAATTACTGATGGAATGTGCTTTTTGTACATACTTTTTTGCAAAGAACTGTAGTAATTATCATTTCCACGTTCATGGGGAAGACTAAAAGCATTTATCCATCTACGTTTTGTTAAGGTTTTGGAAAATTAATTAATCTAACCCCTCTCGATATCAGCTGTCAGAATCACAAAGCCCCATTGACATTTCTTTCAATTTCCATTATCAATCGAACAATTGGCGAAAAATTGCGGAAAACAGCTCGTCGGAGGAAAATGGCGGATGTAAACAATGCCCGGAGGTGTGTGTTATTACGCTTGCTGATTAGCGTGATTAAGAGGTGGCTATAGAGCAATTAAAGTCCCCTTTTGATCAATCAAATTAGGGAAGGGGAAGTTACCACTTTTCCTAATTGAGAGTTTCACCTGTGTTACACATCTGGCCGTTCTACACGGAGACTGATCACACGAAGGGCTTTACTTGGTATTACCATATGTCCTGGCCAGTTACTTCTCCACTTGAAAATGTCCAACTTCCTGGCTAATTATCCAGGGCCGGATTAAGGGATGGGGAATGGGGCACACAGGATACGCGCCTCGCCCACCCGCCAGTCATGAGTGCTCCTGGTTGCCATGGATAAAATTACAGGTGTATAAATAAACTATATACAAATACTTAGCTTAATGTAGCTATAATAATTATACACATATAAAGAACAGGATAAAGACTGCTTTCAGGCTGTATTTGTAGATCTATACGACCCCAACAATCTTAAGAGTCCCGGGCCCTCCAGGCCTTAATCCGATCCTGGTAGTATCCATGCAGTTCCAACTTACCTACAGGTCTTTAGCTCATACGTCACACATGTGTAACACCTTGTCATTTAACACTGCTATACGTCACACATGTGTAACACCTTGTCATTTAACACTGCTTCAATAGAATATATTTGTGGGATACAGATCAAAGTGCTTTGTAAGCCTTAGCTAGAACTGTAACATTAATCACGCTTAACGTATTACAAATCACCATCTTCTCAATTTATTAAAAAAACTTGTATAAAAAGTTCAATAATATAGGTTTTTATTTTCTGGATTATTATGTAATTTAGACTTTCTGAAAATTCCACGCTGACAGTTGAATGGAAAATATTAACGATATAGGTCCTATACTTAAAGATCATAATCCAATAACTGTCTGCATTCGAGAGACCTTTTTAAAAGTCAAACAGTTTGCCAAAAGCGTGAATTGCTAATAACAACTGTCCAAAACCGCTGCAGGAGCGTCCATCACTACATTACATTCCATGCACAAAACTCTTACACCCTGCTTAACATGTCTCTCCCCCCACCCCACCAAACCAATTGATCAGTCTTAACAATCTTATTGAACAGTTATTAACACATTTATTTTAGTCGGCTACACGATACATATTAAGGCTGTGTCAAAGGAAGATGGAAGAAGCTAGAAGATCTAGCTTCAAAACAACAACCTTAGAGAAAAATTCCTTTCAATGTCAAGTTTTCTTTCTCCGTCAGAGAACTATAAGACTTTTTTGATCGAACCCATGACACTTCAGCAGGACTAATCAGTGTAATCTATTAACTTCAGCAAAACTTACATGACACTTAAGCAGGACCACTTAGAATACTCTATCAACTTCTGCAACACTTACATGACGCAGCCTTCAATACACTAATAAACAATTTCAATACATGGGAAACTGTCGATTCCCGCGTTGTGGCGAGAAGCAATACTGACACATGTATATAAAAATGGTGAGGACCATGTCCGACCCTTCCAACTACTGCCCCGAATCACTAACAAGCTGCATGTGGATAACCATAGAATGAGTGATAAATGGAAGGCTCGTCTGGTATTCTGAGTCCAACAAACTACTATCAGACTTCTTGTGTAGAATCAGACACCTGAGAAATACAATCGACGTCCTAGTCAGATTAGATCATTCATTAAAGTCGTCTTTTATTTGGACACCACATTTAAGTACTGCATATTAAATTATCTATTCAAGCTAGGTTTAAAGGGCCGACCACTTATCTTTGTATCTAGTATTCTGAAAGGTGAAAATTTCAGAGTTTCGGGGAGTACCGCTTTTTCTGAAAGCAATCTTCAGAATACGGGTGTACATCAAGGCAACGAATTGTCAGTCGCCCTTTTCAACATCAAAATTAACAACGTAGTCTAAGGCATTAATCCATGAACTATCTGTTAATTAAACAATTGTTTGAAGAGATGAATTGTGACATTTTCGTTCCAGAGCAAAATATCAAAATATCAGAATTAATTCGAATCAAATATGTGCTTTTAGTTTTTCTACTGATGACATTTGTATATTGCCCATAAATACGGAATTTGTTCGTATTTCATCATATGCAGATGAATATTCTGAATTTTTTTCTGGAGCATTAAATTGTAAACTAAATATCTGCATTAAATTGCAAAGTCCTTCGAGATAAATTTGTCAGAAAATGGGATTAGATATTTAGATATACAAGCATGACTGTAAAACTGCATGAAATTCGCATTGACTATTTTTCCAATATTGGCACTCCCAAACATAGTTTTCTGGATTCTTAAATTGACATTGTTAATAAAAGTAAGACTTTCTCCCAAATCGTCGGATAAATTTACGGATATGTTAATCCTCTGCGGATTCAGGGATGTAGAAAAGATCCGATGCAACCTCTTTCATATAGCAGGTGACTAATAGTGACAGCCTGTTTGCCAACGGATGCGTACCGTTACGATATTTCATTTGATGTCTAGAACCTTTTACAAGACCGTATAAAAAAAGAGTTTTTGTTTTATATTTTACAGATTAAGCTCATGTGTACCTTTATTGGTTGTCTTGTACGCATTTTTTGGTACATTTATACCTTTTATTTTATTTTATTCTGCATCATGGCCCATGATTATTTTTTGATTGGACTAATTTGTCTTCCTGGGGATATATATATATATATATATATATATATATAT
>JAECUM010034701.1:0-22299 GCA_016617855.1 Megalonaias nervosa
TATATATAAGGACAGAATTTTAGAGTAAAAGTATCAAGATTGAAATTTTCTCTAAATTGTATTAAAAGTAATTTTTCATTAAATTATATTGAAAGTAATTTTCCACTAAAATATATTGAGATTAATTTTATTTTATTTTTTTTTGTACTACAACTGTATACTATTTTAATAAAGACTGCGCTTTTACGAGCTAGCGCAAAGCCTCATGTACTATAAAATATATTTCTCTTGTATCCAAAAGTCAGCAATTTTTAAACTCGGTTTTAAGATATGCCGAACAGACGAATTTCTTTTGGATGAGTAAGCTAGACGATTCACGCGTTTCTTGAAACGAATAAGCCGATGAGGCAGAATTGTCTGTCTGATGATGTACACAGACGCAGACAGCATCAGTAGGAAAGACGGTAGCCTCGTTCTGATTCGAATTGAATGAACACAAAGTACCTAGACGAAAGTCCATATTTGACAGCGAGGATATGTCCGAAATTGCGTATAAATTGAGAAGAAGCTTGCGCAAAATCAGTTCATTCATCGAGAATCAGAAGACTTTATCTTTCCTTACATATAAGCATCGTCTTTGTTCGTAAACTTTTTTAAAATATAGGGACTTTTTAATGTTTGAGATTTTCACGGTAAAGTTCAGTCTAGACTCGATATTGTTGCAACATTTTGTGAGTTCTCTTCTATTTTATGTTATAATGTAATGGATTGTTTAATTATTTAAAAGAATTATATTCATTTGTATTTATAGTATTTATTATTGCAAAAATCGAATTCGCTACCAACTTCATGTTTAGTAAGATTTAATTTGGAAATAAAAGATTCTTTAAGTAATAAAAATAATGTTTTAGTAACCTATTCCAAATTAGCATTATATTTTAAATTTAGTAAAATACATTTCTTCAAAATGATTGTTGCATTAATCGCAACTATTGTACTTTATGCTCTTTGGCTACCATGAAATTAGTCGATATTTAATTATCCGTATTATATTCTAAAAGGCAGAAATTTTACATATGTATACAAAATTCCTCAAGATGTAGAGGTATCTACACCGTTATTAGTGACACATTTTGTTAAGAGAGCCTGAACCCTTTGCTTCTCTCTCTCTCTCTAACCATGGGCAAAGACATTTCTTAACTTATGAGTAATTCCTTCTCATAGCACGAAATGAGAAGGAGGTTATGATCGAAATCTTTTCATAACATATAAAAAGAACATCATAAACAGTAAAAATAACATCAGTACAGATTGTAAGATATGCAAAGACATTATTGTTTCATTAATCCTGGCACTGACCTGATATTAAAAATGTATTGGATTTTTTGCTGTTATAATCAGCAAAGTCAAGCTATTTGTTACATACAGACTTCTTTATTTGCCATAAAACTAACTTTATATTAATGCAATTTGGAAAGTTGAAATTTTTTTACACGAAGAAGTCTGGCTGTCCTGTTCGTTGCTGGGACTCCTATGGAGGTGGCAACAGAACATAGGCACTTTATTAGATCCATTTAGATTTTCATGATTTTAATTGATTTTAATGAGAAATTAAACATACTTCATCAACTCCAACCATCATCTACTTCTTTGTTTAGCTATCAAAACTCTGGACAGTTTGGTGTAAATAATCCAGTTTAGCAGTACAGAGTCCACACACCCTTATTTTAAGGCTGTTTTCATAGCTGCAACAGCAGTTCTTATCAGAACATTTTGAGATCACTTCCATGCGGTACCTCCTATCAAGTACTAATGTTGATTCTTGATTCATCTTGTATTCTCTCTAAGGTTTAAAACATGTTCTCAGTGTCTGACAAATTTAAGGTTATAAAATGACTGAAATTATCAGTTTAGCTCACTCCTAAGCACAAACAAAAATGAAGATTTAAATAAAACAACATGACACCAAAATAATTATCAGCATTTAAACTGTTATGCTCAATACATATATGTCTAAACCTAGTGGGACAAAGAACAGAATGATTTTGATTTTGGATACATATTTTTGGCTCCACTTCCTGAGTAGTTGGATTTGGTCCTGTCCATCTGTAAATTCATACAGTTAACTGTCCATTTGGTGAACCATGCACAGAAACACTCTGTGTAGTCATGTGAATTGTAGCTGGCATATTTGTATTAATTGAATAATTAACTGTAATTGCCTGAAAATCTATGTCGTCTACATATGGATACACATGCACCTACTAAATTACATTTTTCTATATAAAGCTGAGTTTGCAAAGCTTTGAGATTATATCAAAGAAGTTTGAGTCTTCATCTCCATTTTATCAAACAAGTCTTTTGTCTATATCTCTATTTCCATCTCTATCTCATCTTTTGTCTATATCTCTATTTCCATCACTCTGCTTGGTGACTCTTCCTATACATACATTAAATGCATTTTACATTTATTACACTACATTTCCTCATTCCTATTATATTACAATTATTGTTATCGCTATATCTTTACTACTTATTCAATTAATAATAATAATAATAATAATAATAATAATAATAATATTATTATTATTATTATTATTATTATTATTATTATTATTATTATTATTATTATTATTTTCAGATGGAAACCTGGTCGCAAGAGGTGGAGTGGGAAGAAAATTAATTTCTCCAAGTGTAACTGGACCAGGATGCATAGCGCTTTATTACAGTAGTTTACATGAGTACTTGAATGATTCCATGTCCAGCATGAATCTAATAATAGGAAAAGGAGTGTATCAATACTGATGGATGGTCAAACAAGGATGATAACTGTGTCTGTCAACACAACTAAACCACATAACCTGGTAATAACGTTGTCTTCAGGTCTCTGGAGCAGTATTTTATTTAGACAGTGTGTCATTTTCTTCGGAATGCCCTGTGTTAGATAAGAGTTAGGTGCTAGACCTCATTCAGATACTTATAGACACAGAGAGGCAAATATGTTGTTGTTGTTATCGACTTAACGCCACTTTTCAGAACACGATAGGCTATACACAGTAGCCAGCGTTACTGGTGGATGAAGAATCCAAGAAAACACAAGGAATGAACCACCGATCCAAGGGAAGCTACTGGCAAGCTTTCTCACATACCCACAGACTCGAACCCAGGCCGACAGAAGTCACATGACAGTGGTCAATAAAGGCTAGCACTTTAGACAAATCGGACAAATTAATGAAGCATGCTGATGATACTTCATCATCATTTTCCGTTGATGAAGATTATGAAACGTGAAATATAGGAATATGCCGATCCGACAAAGTAGTAAACGGAATTTTGTGGACGGTAATGACAGAAAAGATCTATAAGGTTTTGTTTATTTCTAAATGTGGATATTAAAGTTGATCACAGTATGTCATTCAGAATCTTGCTACAATAATTGAAGATTGCAAAAATTACTGGGCATCTCTTGAAGGATTAACGATCCTGGTTAACGCAAGAGTTTCTTTATGATGAGTCAGTTGCATGCAACTTTCTTACACCACTAGTAAAAACTTATGTACATAGACAGTATCTCCACAAACCTTGTCTAGATGTTGATAAAATTCAAAAATAAATCCTTAATGCCACGTCAGTGTTAGGAAATACCGTTGTGTCGCCTTCCACCTTTCTTGTCTTTGAGCAGCTACCTTCATGAAGGGTCCAATGAACTGGGATGCTTTTGCACTAGGAAATCTGATTTTTCTGCTTGTAAAGAGCGGTGTAAATAGTACAAAAACTGCAACACAGGGCTTCTACTCCAGATCATTTCTGTTTGCGAAGTCTAATGACAATTGAGATTTGCGATAGAGACGCGACATGTATGAGATCAGTCTTGACATGTCCGACGCATACTTCCATATATCGATTCATACGGCCCCAGCCTAAGACCTTCACTAAGAGTTCAGGACGTCAACGGCAGAGGTGGTGACGTTCCTGCACGACACACTGCAGATTCAACACAATAGATATAAGATCTCGATTTAGCGACAGATGTATCCAAACAGTCGAGATCGCCGCTATATGAAGAAGCTCCTCATTTACTCCTGGCTCCTTTCCGGGAAGTTCGACTCGAAAAGGGGATTGGAGATTCAATCTTGGAGAGGACCGCATCTGTTGAAGCACCTCCACTTTGATTATATATAATGACGAATCGTGTGTAGCCAATGACTGCTATCACATCAATGACATCACACCTCCATTTTCAGCACCCATTTCCTGATGAAGAACTTCTTTTTCATTGAAAACAAGAAGTTAGCCTGTATCACGACCATTGGATACTGTTATATGATCGCAGACACGTTCAAATTTCATAAAGGTAATCTCCGACTCGAGATGCAATTCTAATATATCCAAACCATTCTCACTGACATTATTCCCAAATGGATCTCTATTGGGTTTTGACATGACCAAACATGGGTTAGTTTGAGCCTTCCCATCTGCCCTCTGCAACAGCTATTATATATGAATTGCAATTTATGATAAAGTTAAGTTCAACATGCAGGGTGAGTGAGCAGCATACGATATTCGTAGGTCCGAACTTCATGCAGTTCCATTCTGACGGTTAAGTCGTTCTAATGACACAACCTGGATCCTTCATAAGAACATGTTTCAGTCACTACTCAACCAGCTTTAACTTTTATTCGTTCCATCTCTTTGATCAATCTGTTGAGAGAAGCAAAGCTGCAGGACCCTGTGCGTGCCCTCATGTGTAATCAGAGACACGGACTACATTCGTATCAGCTGTTAAAGGCGGCAGGAATGCAAGATGTAACTCCACAAGTCCTGGCCGCTTTTCTATAGGATTTATTAAATCAGTGTACTCTGAACTCTCACAGAACACATATGTTAATGTAGAGACAGTTCATGAAATACGAGCGACTTTCAAAAGCCTGGCGTTGAAAGTGATGTCTCAATTCTGGATATAGCAGCGTCAGCTGAATGGCACGCCCAGTCTGACCTCTCGAGTTCCATTTACATGACATGGCCTCACTAAGGAGACAAGTAATTCTCGTTGGGTTAGTGGTAGCTGCACAGATTGTCGCCACTTCCCATACATGAAAGCCCAACCTTAGTGTTACGACTCTATGGTCACACACTAGGTAACAGAAAAAAAATCCAACAAGTTTTGTAAAACTCAACAAACATTTTAATTATCAAAGTTATACATGAACATTTGAGAGGAACTTACAGTATTGTGAAGTGAATCCAAACCCGGCCTTATAAAACCGGATATATAGTGGCCCTACAAGAACCGTGACATTGTCAAGATGGAGTTGTCCAGAATTCCATCGACTAATTTATAACTGTTCCAAAATAATATTATAGTCCAAATAATGAGCACTTTCTATTTTCACTGAACAGTCTAAACAAATGCTTTTCCTCAAATAAGATATCAGTACAACATACACCATAAATTACAATAGACCACATTACAATACACTACTCATTTTGCGTCGATTTGGCCTATTCATGTGACGTAGCCCAACCAATGGGAAGTTACAGAATTATTCTAGAAACCTAGAAACCCCATTAGCCACTGAGAAATTAAGCAAATGTGCCATTTAAGTCTTACTATTAAGATTATTATTAATAATTGTCAACATATGCGTAAATATTTATTTATAGATTCTATGTAACTACTACGTTCTTGACGTAGGCAAAGCTCACTAAAGATATTCTGTATAGTTTACAGCCATGAATAACATTATAAAAGTTAGATAAAATCATGTGCCAGGATTGAAAACAAATATTGATATACATAACACTTAGACACAGCTATGAATCTGAATTTCTCTGGATTGTTTGGAAACATTTGATGACGAGACAATAGCCAATCGAGGAATCCCAAAGGTCTCCCACGCACGTATGTAAACAAACCTGATCTGGTTGTGCTAAATTAACATTAGGAGAACTTCATCTTTTAGCATGTTCAGTAGTGCAATGATGTTCCTGCTACCTGGTGACACAGTGAGAAGTAGGATGCTTAGCATGGATCTCCTCTTACCTAGTTTGCTAATGTAATGTGATCAGGTAGTGTATTAGCCAGAGAAAGCAAATTATTTTTAGTAAATTATGTTTCTCCTATAACATTTACCTGATCCATTAGAAATAATCCCTCTCACCTCACCCCACCCGCAATGCGAACATCCTTCAACGTTTCCCTGAAGTAAAAAACAAAAAACAAAAACAAAGCAAACAAAGAAACTGGTTGAATCCAGGTATAACGGTAGCCACCTAGCAGACAGAAAGGGGAATTAAGAGCTGCTTCACTTTGTCTCTATAAGATCCAGACAGAATGACATTGTCTCAGGCTTTCTGGGCAGGAATAATTCGGAGATAGCAGGGAAAGGTATCCAATTGTAATATGATCAGCTAAGTATTATCGGAGAAACATAATTTGATAATTACCATTAAGCAAATATGTACTTTTCATTCTTTGTTGTAAATGGACCTGTAAGATAGTTTGATAGATTCTGTAATTTTCATATTCTTTAACTATTTTATATGCTCATCATGAGATGTAGCATATTATGTTATGATGATGACTGTCGTTGCCTGTTACGAATTTGATTTCTGAAGTTATCCATATCTACCAAATTTTATGGATGACTTGCACTTGGAGTAAGAAAAGGCTCAATTGGGATAAAATGATCAAAGGTAAAAGCCCCTATTACCGAAGGAAAATACATGAAGTCCGCACAATAACTTGAGTTCTCCATCATCTATGATTTTCAAACTTTGAGAATGGCTTACACTTGCGATAAGAAAGAAGTCTTTTGATTTGGGGTCAACGGGTCAATGGTCAAGATCATTATGACTGATAAGGTAAATGGTTTCTGCACAACAGTATTAGTTATCCATCATATACCTGAACCAAGAATTGTGGATGGTTTGCACTTGTAGTAACGAAGAAACCAATCGATTTTCGTTATTTTAACCATGGGGCAAACACAGTGCGCTGTTCATGGTACTCGTATCGTGTTGTACACCATATAAGTTTTATGTAGTGTTGTACACCATCCTTACTATTTTGATTAGAGAACGTTTTATTGCTGTTAAATTGCTGAACATATTTGTACTATTGAATTAACTGAAAATTATGATTCCTATTTCACCTATACATTTAACAAAAAGAAAAACTAATAAAAAGTGTATGATGGATTACATACACTCTGTAGCATTATTTTGTCCTAACAAATTTATAAAATATGTTTAGTAAAAAGTTAACATCTGCAAAAGAAAGGCTGCTAAGTTTCCTTTTGTCCAATAAATATTCTCTTTTTGTAATTTTGCTTGTGAACATTTTTTGACCATAAATGCTTAGTACAAAATATCGTACTTAGCAGTTTATTCTATCCTTGCATTTATAGTCGATACTCATTCTGTATTTTCATATTTCGTTAGTGATCGGATGTTGGAATAATTGCAGGATTTTTATCATTTTCTAAACATTATGCTATCAGAGAACTAAATCACTATGATGTACAATTGAGTATGACCTAGTGATAAACATTTACATATGGTCTTTTGGTTTTGGATTCTCAGTGGCTGCGTAAGGTTCATGATATTAAAAGTTTAAAGAAGTGACTGATACATAGATGCACTACCAAGAAACTGCACAGCTAAGTTCTCCAACCATTTCGTAAGATATGGCGAGAACCACTGCTGACACCAAAGCTGGGAACCAGTTCAGGAGTTGTTCCTTTAATGTCAATTGGTGCCGAGTTGTAAATGAAACAGAAGCAAAGAAGATAAAAAAACCTAATAAATGTGCTGTCTATGTCTCGCCAAGTAAAGGGTAATAATCACGTTTCTTTGTGCATAAGCAATTGGGATCTAAAGGTATTCTTTTTATTTCTCACGGCTAAATGTAAGGAAGTTATATTAAAACAGAGGAGTGTCTCTCTCCCAATCTCTATCTCTCCTATAAAGATACATCAGCGCATCGAGACCAATTCATTGCATATGTTTCTCACTCTTATAGAGTAAATTTGTTAGCACAAAATTAAATATGAATTAGGAGTTACAACTGTTGGTAAATAACCAGTTGTCGGTTAAAAAATGTCACATTCAGTCTGCCACTTATTCTCATTCCGATTCAATAAATAATTGGTTACCACTTACTTATTTGCGTGTTAGAAATATCCTACATAAAATTAGAGCTCTCTTCAGGCATTTATAGCTATTATTCTAACCAAATTTGAGAAATACAAGTGTTCTTTTTGGTACCAGCTATAAAAAGCTGAATATGGCGAGATACCGACTATATGAAGATATTCAATGACATGAACCCTTCCTCAAGGTATTTTCATTGGAACCCTACTTAGACAGTTTCTAGTTAGGGATCTCCTTCAAAAGTATGAATCAGTTTACAGAAAATGTGTCAATCCGGTTTCGAGAAACAGGTATTTAAAAATACGAGAGCTATAAGAAAGCTTACAAGGAGATTACCTCTTAAGTTCACATATGTTAAAAACCTCTTAAAGTAATTTGACATTTTATATTTAGTGATATTTTTGACCCCTACAAGAAGTCTTAAAAATATCAATCGGGAGGAATCAGTAAAGTAGGAATGACCTTTTAGGTACAGGCTATGTATAGGAGGTGGAGAGTAGACAGCTTCGATAAAATATATGTACCAAATTAACCCCTACTTAGAGAGCATTTTGATTTCAATCCATCTTTGAATGTTTCTAGTTAGGGACTCGCTCCAATAGTAGGAAAAATGTAGGGAAAATACGTTGAGCCGATAGAGAGAAATACGGGTTACATGTATAGAAGCCATAACAAAGCCTATAAGGGGATGTTATTGTAAGGTCATATATGGACCCTACCATCCATCCCTAGATATTTGGATTTTGATGTCAACGCCTCTTGGACAGTTTCAAGTTAGGGGTCTGCTTCAACAGTTGGAATAGTTTAAAGAAAATTCATCAAGCTGACCTCGAGAAATAGGGAGGTTGATATATGGTAGGCATAACAAAGTCCATATGTGGCCTCCACGGTTCACCCCTAAAATGATTTTGACATGGATTAAATTTTGGTACTTTGTAAATAGGGATATATTTGAGTCCCAAATTGGTCGAGAGAAATCGAGAAATAAGAGGGTGTTTATGGATACAGGTGGTATGAAATGTTACTGTGATTTTACAGATTGTGAGATTCGTCAGACCATACCTAGAGAAATTTGATTTCAACATCTGTCTGAAGATTTATAGTTAACGATCTGTTCAGTTAGTGAACAAAGTTTAAAATGGATTCGTCCAGCCGATTTCCGGAAATACGGAGCTCAATATATGTCAATGATAACAAAGACCATAAGGAGATAACATCTTCAGTTCCTCTGTGGACAAAAGAGTTCGCCCCTAAAATGGTATTGCCAAGGCTCGTTCTTTGGTACTTTGTACGTAAGGATATACTTGAGTCCCCACCCCCACCCCCACCCCAAAAAACAAACTATTTCTATGTTTGTTGAGAGCAGTCGGAGAAATTTGAGCTTGTCTATGGACAGCGACAGTATGAAGCCGTAACAGTCTTTGGACAGAGAGTAGCCAAACTTTGCGATGCGTCAACTCCATGTAAGATAATTTTGATTTCAACCTCTCTTTGACAGGTTATATTTACGGATCATTTCCAGTTAATAAAAGACTTTGTGGAGCGGAAATTGGTGGCTAAAACAACGATTTAAGTTATATATGAACTCTACAGTCAACCCCTGAAAAAGATATTGACATCGAGCGTCCTTTGATTATTTAAACCTAGGGTAATGTCTGACACGCTGGAAAAGCATATCGGCCACATTAATTCAGTACAGGGTGAACAGATACTATCCAAAATGTACAATGCATGAACCCCTTCTTAGAAATTTTTTATTTCATCCACTGTTTGACACATCCTAAGTAGAGATATGTTCCTACAGTAGCAATAGATTTTTGAGAAATAGGAACTAGATATATGGGGGTGGGGTGGTGGGGTGGTGGTGGTGGTGGGGGCAGTATGATACATGCCGTAAGGGGAATAATTCGTACAATTATATCCAAGGAGGGAATATAACAAATCCAGTGTATGTTCTCTTTACATTTAAGTCCCAATTTATTGCTTTGATAAGATTTAGTGATTATTTAGTTGCAGATGTGGGTTCGGTTTCGAGAAGATATTTCTTAAACCGAGTAATTAGCCAAATTTTAAGAACAGATGTCATGATATACAACATTGACGAGACATTATGATAGCATGGGTTTAATTTCGTAAAATGGACAATCTTACCACGAGCAATACTCTGGACAGAATTAGGTATACGCGTTTAGTAATTTGAGATAGGAACAATTTTTGTTTTGGATTTTGGGTCGTCTTTTGTGGTGCATGGCGTGAAATACTAATATTCGGCTTCGAAAAACCTCACTGTTGAGTCATACACGACTTCTAAAATATTGTAGAAAAGTGTAATTTGTATGACAGATTATTAACCGAGAGAGAGAGAGAGAGAGAGAGAGAGAGAGAGAGAGAGAGAGAGAGAGAGAGAGAATGTAGGGTGGTGGTGGTTAAAACTTAAAAGAGTCATTCTGAGTAATTGTATAATATGATTTTTGACAGACTGGAAACCTATTTATTCCCCATTTATAGACAGGATGGTAACGGGTTTAGTCCCCATTTACATACAGACCGGTAGAATATTGATTCCTCAATGACAGATAGACTGTAACACGTGATTATTTCGCATCGCTATATTGACTGGTAACATATTTATTTCTCATCTATTACAAGTAACATATTTATTCTCATTTATATATAGACTAGCAACATATTTATTCCTCATTTACAGACAAAACCATGGCATTCACAGGGAGGTATTAGAAAAACCTAACGCACAGCTGAACATTTTCCATTAATAAGGAAGAAATTTTCATGAAGTCTAGGAAAAAAATCGTATGGTTTTAAAAAAATAAAAATAGAAATTTTAAGGTGGAGGCGGAAAAAAGATAAGCTCATTTCTACACATTTGTGACATAGCTTGCCCTATGTGGAAGCCATCTGGATGCTATCCGACATGTAATGAAATTTCCAGTCTCTTGCGTTTGATAAATAAAATGTCCATAAAATTTCCTGCACATAAAATTTGATCCATAATTATCAATTTTACCACATTTTTTAACAGAAATTTTGAGGAAGATGGTCCATCACTTGCGTCAGTATCAGCTATGGACAATTCACACCAGTCACACTGTATAGCGTGTAATAAATATCATTACTTAATGCATGACTCTCATAAAATATCCATCTGTCTTCATACAAAAGACAACATAAAAGGTCATGGAGTCCATATATGTGACCGTCAGTCTTTGTTATTGGAAACACTCAAGACTAGTTTTTGTTTACGCCATTCACTAAATATATATGTGTGCGTGGAGGATAAAACAAACTTAATTAATTACAAATAACAATCCTATGTATTTACATACTTTTTTGCTACGATGAAAAAATTTTGTTTGTTTTCATGGTAACAAAAAGCATCTAATAAATAAATAAATACATATTTTAGATACGTTTTCATGCTTATAAACGTTTTTCACTTCCAAATGTATTTCAAAAGACACTCTTATATATCAAAATTAGTTGTTCGGCATATATAATGCGCTGCATTGGGATGTTGCATGTTTATTTTTGCGATGTAATTTGTCATTGAAGAACATAATTTCCAGAGATGGCTTTATTGTAAAGCAGGGAGAACAATAAAAGCGCAGTAACGTAGCATTGAGTAAGCGTACGGTTTTGCTCCTCATCTCTTTCGGAGCTGAGGTGCCTCAGTCGTTAACTTGCAGGATTTACGACCGAGAGGGAGCAGGTTTGAATCCTACCATGGGACTAGCCTTGGCCAGCTATTGTGGTGTGTCCATGGGCATGGTGCTTTATTCCAATTGTCTCGGCACTAAATAACCTACTTGTGTTGATGTGCCTTAAAGCACTAAATCAAACCAAACAGAACCAAACCACACCACACCACACCAAACCAAACCAAACCACACCAAACCAAACCACACCACACTAAACCTCACCAAAACAAAACACACCAAACCAAACTTGAAATAGGTCCCTAAGTATACTCACTCCATCTTACGACAGACTTGAATGATGGGTGAGTTCGTGTGATAGTTATATCAACGAAGATAAAACTAACGTTATGGGTTCATTGATTTACGCGTGGAATACACTCAAATTACTCTCGAGATTGTAAAATATTCATCAAAGGTACTTTTTGTCACGTTCTCCTTTACGCTTAATAACTTTGTGAAAATGTGTACCCACGGAACACCACGGCAACACTGGTCTCTAGAAAACAAATACTTCTGATAACTGTGTTGTAATTTCATAATTGCTCAAACCTAGAGTTCTTGGAAAAGGAGGGTAGGACGAGCAATAACATCCATTAACGGAATCACCAAGTAAAATAAGAAAATCTATTGGAGCGACTGAAACCAAGTCAGGGCAACTAGCAGACTGAAAGACGATTCAATGATCACTTTAACTTATCACAAGAAAACATCGTTACTGGACAGTTTATAAACATTTCATAGATATGGGTTTTCATCCAAGTTGTTGCGGGTGGGAAGCACATTATTAGTAACATGGCAATTTACTAGATCACATTTTAGCTTAAAAAACACATCAGTATATGGTACTGTTTGTAGCAACACTAATATGGAAAACAGGGATTATACTATTTCCTTGATAAGAGTGGACTCAAAACACACACACACACACACACACACACACACACACACACACACACGCATGATCACACACACAGACACACACACACACACACACACACACACACACACACACACGAAAGAGCTTAAGGTAATCTACTGCAAGCGAAATTAGCTTTCTGCTCTTGTTTGGCGGGATATGTGACTGCTAGGTGAATATGTAAAACTTAGTTTATTGTTTCCAGTTTGAATCTGACGAATATAATTTGTTTGCTGATGGATTGAACACTGACAAAGCAGGCAAGCTTGTTAATATGTATCATCATCATCATCATCATCATCATCATCATCGCTGGATAGCGTAATGGTCATGGGAATACATTCCATCATTGTGGTCTTAAGTTCAATTGATGAATCCCGAAAGCCATTGGTCTTCCGTGGCTGTTAGTCAATAATTGTTTATTCAGTATTCTCATTAGATACATAGCAAACTTGTCTCGGCCAGCATCGGATTCGTTACATACTGATATCTTTTGCTCTAAGCTTGTCTGACTCGAAATACCCATTCTGTACAAACGGACAGAAACCCGAACATATTGCATAAATTGAAGGTATAGATTGAATGTTTCACAATTCCATCATTTTACATCCAAGTTTCACTATCAACGGTAAATATATCTATAATAAAGTTTAAAATGTTCAAAAGAAAAACGATAAAAGTTATTTCTAGCGAGTGTTAGCTATTCGCTGCTTTCAGTTTTCGGGACTGGAAGCTTGCTTGTACAGGCAGCCAAGGGAAGATTCTATCTAGGTTTCCTCCCCTTTAAAGACTACACAAATTATGCCAACGTTTGAGACGCCAAGGGTACTTTAAATAAATTTTTAGAGGTTGCTGGAGAGTCTTTTTAAATAACAACAACAACAACAGCAACAACAATACTACTACTACTATACATAATTGGAATGGTGCAAATGTTAGAGAAATGTTAAAAATATTATTATGAAGACTGAAAAATACTATTTAAAAAGCGCTTGGTTCGCTCAATGCCTGTTTTTATACTTTTATTACTTTCTGTATCTATATCATGACGACGAAATGGGCGTCACGTGCCTTTCCCAAGAACATAGCAAGGAAGCCCACCTGGCCTGGTCTCAGGAGGAATGTTATATTACCCCAAATTTGTGTATGTGTGCATGTGTGTTGTTTTTCTGTTTTATTTGCACTTTGCTTTCTTTAACCAAAAACAAAACAAACATAAAAACCTCGAAAACAACCCCCTCTGACCCCCCGCCGCAACAAAACAAAAATGAGAAAACAATTAAACAAAGTGTGGATTAAATACAAATTGTAATTATTCTAATCAACATATTGAAACATTCTAGCTGTAATCAGCTTTTATAACATCCTGTTTCTGTATAAAAGACGCTGCCGAAGCTTTTTTTTAATAATGCCATCCATCATTGAAATGCACAATAAATATTTTGAAATCGCATGCTTGGTGTTTGTTTAAACATATACTTTCTGGGAGTGATTAGTGTTTACGTATACTAGTAAATGAAACACATCAAGAACAAAATGAAAAGAAAGATAAAACTTCAGCAGTAATTAGTCTCTATCAGTGAAAATAAAATGAAGGCAGTTTGTATTATTTGGAAATCTTACAGAGCTTCTGAGAAATGATAAAACCTCTAATCCTTTTTGGCTGTTTTGATTTAACTAATGGAACATATATCCAAATAAAATTCAGAAAAAAATATCACTATATTGTCAGTAAGGAGTAATTCAGCTGAAAATTACAGATACAATTTACAGTACTGCTCAACCTTATAGAAATTGCAAGAGTCTTTAACTGAAATCATATTAGGAAAAGAAAATCATATGAAATATAGAATCTGAGTAAAATTCTTGTGTATTAGTAAATTGAAAGACCGACCATATCTATTACCAGTTATTTCATATTATGTGAGCCACAAAGTTTCAACAAAGTACTGAACATTAATAATAAAATAGGGAAAATATAATTTTGCTTATCATTGATCCACGTATTTGAAATGCACTTGGGCATAGCCTAACCCTAGTAATTGTATCTCCAACGCTGAGGTTATACACGGTGTACATAAACTTACCTCGAAAAGAGAATTGCCTGAATGTAGACTGGTATATGGTTCGAGTCGTTCTTATCCCAGTCAAATAAATCGGTTTCTTACCATAATATTAGAACGCTCGTGTGGAAAGAAGCCTTTCCGCTGCAAAGGAATCCGAAAGCGATCAAAGAACTGTTGAAAATGGGTTTCCTATAAGCAAACAATAGAAAAGACCCAAGTGAAGGGGGAAAAGTGTTATATGTTTCCCTTAAATTTCCTGGTACATGGATAGCTGTAGGTCCTTGAGCATGTTATTAGTAGACTTACAAAAGTGGTCGTAGGTATAAGGATTAGTGCAAATCTAAACACAACAAATAGGTCTAATGTATGGAGAGAGAGAGAGAGAGAGAGAGAGAGAGAGAGAGAGAGAGAGAGAGAGAGTTGTTGTTGTAGGGCTTAACGCCATTTTTCAGCACACGATAGGCTATACATGGCCGCCAGTCTTAATGGTGGAGGAAGAAATTGGGAAATCCCCGGAAAGAACCACCGACCCACGAGAAGCTACTGGCAAGCTTTCTCACATATCTACATTCGCCGAATCGTAGACTCGAACCCACGCAGACAGAGGTGAGATGGCAGTGATCCGTAACGAAGAGCGCTTTAGACCACTCGGCCACTCGGGGCCCCGAGAGAGAGAGAGAGAGGAGACTGTTAGACAAGTGATCTATTCTACATTACCTTTCAATATCAACAAATAGACAGAAAGGAAACTTTCATATTATATAAATTACATGGTTTTTACAACAACAAACGTATATTATATATGTACATATACATATATCACATGTTCTTAGCCATAGTCAGGCAATGTATAGTCCTAAAGATGTCAACACTAATCACGTTGCTTCCATACAAAGAAAAGAAAGTTCTGAGTGGCTTACTCTCTCTCTCTCTCTCTCTCTCTCTCTCTCTCTCAAAAAGTGATGTTAACGTGATTTTGATAAAGACATGTGCATCAGCTAGTAATGGCTCTGGTAATTACAGTGTTAAAATGTATTCTAAACTCTACGGTTCAGTGAATCCATGAATATCTTCTAAATTGTCATGTTAAAGACATTTGTTTGTCCAATACCATATTACAGCTGAGGATATCTTTTAAATGATTCTAAGAGTGCTGTCTTGTTCGCAGATATATTATTATATATAAACTTGTTGTTGCTAGTAATTTGGTATCCAGCCTTTCGGGCTGCTTGATACATAAACTTACTGTTGCTAATACTATGGTATCCGGCCTGTCGGACTGTTTAATAGATACATTTATTGTTGCTAATAATATGGTATTCAGCCTATCGGACTGTTTGTTATATTATCTTATTGCTGCTAACAATATTGTATCCAGACTGTCGGATTGTTTGTTATATATATTTATTGTTGCTAATGATATGGTATGCAGCCTGTCGCACTGTTTGATATATAAATTTATTGTTGCTGATAATATGGTATCCAGATTGTAGGACTTTTTGACATACAGACTCTTTACTGCTAATAATGTGGTATCCTACCTTTCGGACAGTTTGATTTATAAATGTATCGTTGCTCATAACATGGTGTCCAGACTGTTGGATTGTTTGACATATAAATCTATTGCTGCTAATACTGTAATGTGTTATTCAGCCTGTCCGACTGTTTTATATATATACATTTATTGTTGTTAATAATATGATAAACGGCCTGTCGGATCGTTTCATATATACATTTATTGTTGCTAATAATATGGTAAACGGCCCGTCGGATCGTTTCATATATACATTTATTGTTCCTATTATTATGGTTTGCAGACATTCGGACTGTTTGATACATACATCTATTTTTGCTAATAATATGTTTTCAAGACTGTAGGACTGTTTGATATATACAGTTATTGATGATACTAATATGGTAGCATGACTATTGGACTGTTTGGTATATAAACGTATTGCTGCTAATAATAAGTAATGAGACTTCTTGATTTATAAATTTATTCTTTGCTAATAACATGTTCTTCAGACTATCGGACTGTTAAACACAAAATTAACATAAATATGAACACAAAACTCTGTGTCTCACAATAGCAGGCAAGTGTTCTTTTCCATGTTGAAGACATTTTCTCCAACAGAAAATTTCGTGCTGCAATCAATCTGATAATAATTTGTAAGTAAGAACTACAACTAAAGAATTTCAGAGTGTAATTTCCTGAGGATAACCATTAATGTGGTTGTAGACTTCTTGGGTAAATGTTGTATGAGAATTATATGTTGCACCTTGACTGAGATGTCTTGGGGACAATTTGCGTACCTTTGTCCTCCTATAAATGATCAAAATATGGTGATGTTTTCAATTTATTGTGATACTAGCTTTCTGGATTGGGATAATATACCCCGGGCTCACTCACTGTGTAAAAATGCGGGTTTTATACTTTAAGTAAGCTACTATGGTAAAATGTATGCGAACATTTAACAGTTACAATAACAACATAACATATACTGTAATGGCAACTTGATTATTATAAAGGAAGCTAACAAGTAATACTAACGTTCTGTCATCTTGTGGTCCGACTGCATTCGTGGTTCAGCTTTTGCAGCATCATGTGGGTCACACCACATTAGCACTTCAGACTGTCCAGCATTGTGGAAGTCTAGCTACATCACTGCTTCAGTTTGGTCAGCATTCTGTGGGTCTGACTGCATCAGTGGCTGAGACCGGTTGGCGATAACATTTGGCTGTACTAGTTCAGGCTGTTTCATCCCCTGATGGGTACATCTTATGTACACAGTCTTCCAAGAATCTTCCTAATGTTTGTTTTTACACTTGTCATAATGATAATTTCTGCACTGCTCACAAACGAAAGACAGTCTTCTTGTTTTTATAATACCCCTTCTCAACCCTATGCATGAATGCAGCTTTCTTGTGCCCGACACTGTCATTGCTTCTCTCTCTGGTCTGTAGTACACTATCTCACTAATGTCCACCCAGATAATTGTTCTTCATTTGTGATTGTATGTACCATCTTCATTTGTAGAATTTGCTTCAAGAAATGACTTCAGGTATTCATACAGTTTTTCAGCATTTGGAATAACAGCTTCCTCTTTTTTCACCAATATTGTATCCTTGGAATTTAGGACACCAGCATCACAATTGCATCTATTTTTTGCTATGCCGAGAGCCATAAAAAACATTTCTCCATTGCAACTCCAAAATCTTGCAAGCTTAGACTGACATTCATGAATGGTAGCTTTTATTTGCATTGTACAGAACACCAATCAGTTATTAAATACACATGTGCAATATCCAAACCCCTGTCAACTTTCAGAAGATTTGTTATTCTTTTCAGGAATGCATGTACATCATAATCATGATTCAAGTCATTGCTTTTCAAATCTACGCATTCATTAACAATCCCTCCATCACTGGGAGACCCGTATGTTGTGACACAGGGGTGAATTTGTGACTGAATCCTTTGCCCAACGAACACCATGAATTTAATTCTGTGCAAGACAAGTATAATTATCTGTAAAATCAACCGTGATGATTGCAGACTTTATAGGCCCACTATCCTTAGCTCAGAAATGTGTACTTGCTGTCACTTTGCTTCAAAAAGATGTGCTGCCAATGGAGCCAGTTCTGTCATCATTTCATCAAATAGTTTCTCTGGTGATCCACACTATAAAATCTCCAGCCTTTTTATCATCTCCTCTCCTGACTCGATATTGACTGTCTTTACTATATCCTATTTTCTCCGCTTGGCCTCTCCAAAATCCTATCTTCCTATCAACACAGTCTAGATTATGAATCTTTTCTTCTGGCAACTTCTTGCACCGAGTTTAATTCGCTGCAAGATACACATTTTTCATTTTTAAATCCTTCCTGTTTGTTCTGTCAGAAAAATTGCTCAAAGAATATAACTTTAACTTCACTTTTTTCACAGTATTCACAAAGGTATTGGTACAGATTTCCGTCTTTTTGAACCAGTACATGCTGGTTGGATTAGCTTTTTATTGGATGAGTTTGGTTCCATTTAGTCCATGCTGAGGGTTGTCAGCATTATCAGTTTTCCTTTCAAATCTTTTTTGAAACTTTATCTATCTGGCACATAGGTGGAGTTTAATTCGCTTTAATAAAATTCACAGACATCCTGCTCAGTGTTTGTTGTAACTTGCTTCTGTTGCTGATCACTCTAGCACCCTTCATTAAAATATTTTGTTTACACCACATGCTGCACGAAAAAGGTTTCCAATTTTTTTTTTAACTTGCAAGTTTTGTGTGAATTGTCTGACAAATTCTTTCCTTCTTTGTTTCTGCTCCTTTATATAGCATGTAAGGCTTTGGTATACATCGTTTAGGACATGCAACATCCCATTAATATTTTTTGTGCAGTTGAGGAACATACTTTCTCTGAAAGCAATGCTGCGTTCCGCCTTGGATTTACATTTGTGGTTAATCTTTAAACAATTTTAGCGTACAGTTCTGGTGTTTCAGGTAGATGCTGTTTTGTCGTATAAACTGCTTTTCTTACAGAATCTTTTCATGACCGGTCCACTGTTTTGAGTGTCCTGTAAAAATGGGGATGGATTGCAACTAGTTGTTGGCGTTTGCGTCATACGTTTAGTCCTGCATCCTTCTCTCGTATTTTATTTTCCAGAACTGACAAGTTTTCATACCATTCGCGTTTGTACTCTCTCTGCTTGGTAGGTCTCTCTTTCTGTCTTGTTCTTCCTGTCTTGTCAGTTATTTTGTCTCTTTTGGCTCGAGTTTTTCCTTTGTTATCTTTCACTTCATCATTTGTTTACTTAATTCTCTGTTTCTTTGTTTCCGATTCTTTGTCTACGTATTTTCTTTGTTTTCGCATTTCTGCAGCATGCTGAGACTTTTCTTAACATGCATAGATCCGGATCCTCCCTCATCCCCTGTCTGTGTTGTTGCATTCTAAGTTTAGGGGGTTGAAAAGAACCAGTGATGGACTTCCAATATTTAATTGAAATTTTATCATGAGAAAAATTTTCTAAATGCCCTCAAGGCAATTTTTACAATGTTTAAAATATTTTAAGGAAATACATTAAAACAGCACGTAATCATTTCATTCACACAACATTTACCAAAACTAAAAACAGTTTCATAAACATAGTGTTGATCAAATATATGAAAAATAACACTTACATTATACACAGTCCCTCAATGTGCAATGCAATATTTCACATACATTTAAATTAGGTATTTAAACATAGAATGCTATCATCTTAAAATAACAATATACAAACATCATGTAAAATGCACTCGAGATGCACAATGTTGATTAGAAGTAATAATCAAATTATATGCAATCATTTATTTTGGAATGCGGTATTTACTAGGTATTGCTATATAATCAATGCATATGAGTGCTATCCTCTTAAAATAACAATACACAATAATCGCTTATTAGTAATCAAATTTAAAGGCTGCCGTTTCTATTCTGTCATGGTCGCTCAGATGTACATAAGTTTGTTAGAAGAAGTTTGATTGTATTGCATAAAGATTAAGTCTAATTTCAGGCATGTAAATTTGATAAAATAGTATAGAATTGCAGTTATGTTTCTTAACATTGCAGCTGTTTAATGAAGACATACAACAACGTAACAAAGATGGACACTTCCGCTCCGTAAATATTACGTGAGACTGGTTTCAAGGTGGGTCACAAATGATCATCTCAAGAGAGTTCAATGCAAATACTGGTGTTTCCTCCCTGAATTCTTTCATTGTAATGGTCATTATATATTTGTAATTAAGGAGAACGATTTATTTTAAGTCTATTTTAAGTAGACTAGTAATGTCCAATTTTGATCTGTCTGGAATGTAATGTTTTCGAAAATGACAGAGGAAATGAATAATTATCAAACATATTTTATGACAAAACGGTCTTTATTATCACAGAAGCACATGAACATATATAATAAGTAATAATGATGAACAATTAAAGTCTGAAATGCTTTTCACAGCCTTTTCAACAAGAACTAGCATCTGACAGTAGACTCAAAAAATTTTATTTGTTCATGAAACATTTGCTGTTATTAATATAATAGCTGTTTTATTTCACTTTTTTGCTGTTTGATATTGAAATTGATGAATGTTTCATTGGTTGATATTTCTGAATTCCGAACATTGGTTAAACCAGATTCACTATAATCAGATTGCATTGCTTCGTTTACAAAGTCGCTGAGCGGGATAGGCACAAATAATTAGAAAATGCGATCTTTCATCAAAACACTCCTTGAACATACTTATATGATAAAGTTAGTTATGTTTCCTCCTTCAAGCAGTGCTAATGCTATAATTTAAGTCATTTCCGTTCTTTTCAAATAGCGTAAAGACTATAAAACGTACACTGAATAGGATTTTGAAACATGGGCACGAGAGACAGAACTCTATCACCAAAATGAAAACTCCTTTCCATTGTATATCTGTCATACCTTAGATTCATTTTCAACTGAGTAGAATGGAGACTATTTCTTGCTAATTAACTTGCGCGTGACAGTGTATTTTTCAAATCGGAGACATAGTGAAGAAGATTAATCTTTGAATCTTCATTTGAAAGAAGTTTCTCTTGTGATATATTCAATGGTCAACGGACAGCATGTCCAAAAACCAGCTCAAAAGGACTGAAAACACCAAACATCAGCAAAAAATGAGCACCCTTATTCCAATCCTTTCCTGTATCAAAGCAGTATGACTGCATCATGTTCTTAATATTCTGATTAAATCTTTCCAAAACCCTTCACTATAATTGTGATAGGCAGAAGATTTGAACTATTGGATACCTAACTCAATCATAACAGATAACATTCAAGACATACAATTTGATCCTTTATAAAACTAGACAGTCCGACAAGTGTAAAAATCTTATCAAAACGTTTATTATAGTTTTAATTTGAATGTATCTTAAAGGAATTGGTCTTAGGTACGTGACTGAAACGGGTTACCGTTATTCTGCTAAATGGTTCCTCATGTGCTGGAATAGCTTGCAGGTGAGTCTTTGGTATCTTCTGATAATGACAATGACTTAAAATTTTACGACATGTCTTACTGAATCCTAAATGACCAGCCAAAGGAATTTCATGGGCTTGACTAAGAATTTCTTACCGATATGACTTCCTAGCGCCCGTTTGATAGTTCACTGACCACTCGTCACCAGCGGGTGCCTCAGGTGGCCTCTGTTTTCTCATAAGTGCAATATTCGTTACAAAGTAACAAACTAGAACTTGTGTGGCTTATGTTTAACTGAAACTCTAAGAACAAACAAAATATGAGAAAATTTTCGACAATGATTGATTTTTTTTGACACTCTGATTAGAATAAAAAACTTAAGTAGTAAAAAGAGGATAAATATGATCGATGCATATTGGTTGGTCAATACCATTTGCAAAGGTGTCTTCATCAAAAGCTTGACAAATAAATGTGTCAGCTAAAACATTAATTTCCTGATAAAAGTCATTCTCAAGAGTTGTTTTGCCATATG
>JAECUM010034702.1:0-25287 GCA_016617855.1 Megalonaias nervosa
TTAATTGCTTAGCAGCATTAAGTAAATCAAAATTGGACATGGGTGTTATTAGTAAACTGTCCCTGGTAATCTTAGACCCTTTCCGTACCACGAAGGCGGGGTTCCTGGTAATCTTAAACCTCTTCCCTTTTTTTTGATTCCTTGTCCAGTTGCTTTCTTTAACGCCATTCCAGCAGCAGTTCCAACAGCACCTAACGCAGCTGCCTTTGCAACGGCTGGTGCTGCAGCTGCTATTAATGCTGGTATTGCTGCGAGAAGTGGAAATATACCACCCGTTTTAGCGATGTTTTTGATGGCGCCCGCAGAAAGATTAAGTTTAACGCCTTTATTTGATTTTTTAGCGTCGTTGAAGTTTTTAAACTGACGTTCGGTCAACGATAGTTTATTTGCACCGGTCATTTGTTCTCGCTTTAGCGATATTTTTATTCCACAGTTATTTTTTTGATGCTGATTGCAGCTTTTTAATCTGACCAGGAGTCAGACTCACACTAACGTGATGATATGACATTATTAATATTATGAACGATCTAATTACATGTTTTCTACTGGAGCATCAATAACTCTCATTCGTCCACCAACACCTTCGAGTAACATCGATTTATCGCTGAGTATAACAGCAATTGCTGTGTAATTAGGAATATCTACAATGTTTCTATTAACACGAGCTCGAAAATGAATATCTACAACAGATTGTCTGGTTAAATCTAAATGTTCTAGTGAAAAGTAATAAATCGGATACAGCAATGTAAAATCTAGCTGCGATATTTGTAAACCAGTATCAATATTTTGATCACGACCCATAAATGTCATTAATCGATGATATGCACGTGCTACATGATTGTGATCAAAATTCAGTAATATATCCTCGGATGGTTCTTGATGTCCATTTATCCTTAATGAAACTTCAGAAACACCGAGTTTGTCAAATATCATTAAACTTTTTGTTTGATTGTTTACACGTGTATTATCCTGAAGCGCAATAAATATGTGTTGTGGTGGAGAAACACCCTGCTGAGAAGCTATTTGCCATGAGAATAGACCATTAATTGCACTCTGAACAACATCTGTGGTCATTGTTAACCATGACAACATTGATTTACCGCCTTGACTCATAAAAGATAGTAACCGATCTTCTTCGGATATTGTTGGAGTCATCACTGGCATCCACAGGGAAAGTTTTGTTAGTACTACTTTACCTGCATCAACTGCATCAGGTCTCCATAATGCATCATTATCATCGCTTTTTCGCACCAGTACAACTGTGTGTTTGGCTCCAAAAATGACTTTTCTGATATTTCTGCAGAATCCAAATATGTGTGACAGTGGAATTGCACATGAAAACCTTCTATCTTTCAACATTGATTTACGTGTTGTAAATCCTAAATTAAATTCTGGATCTACATTAATAATCATATTTTCTACATCAGCGTCAGCGTTGTTGGCGTTGTTTCTAGGTCGTCTTATATTATATTGTTTGTGCTTTGAAGAATTAGAAGTATCTTTTGAGAACATCATTGATGGACCAGCTGATCTTGAGCAATCGTCGCTATATCTTGCAAGGCCAAGTATTGTTGTAGCAACGTCGACGTCTTTCTGAATTGATTCAATATTTTTTCCGTCAATCATGTACGTAGCGCTATCAAATAACGCCATTATACCATTATTAACAAAACCAAAACCATCATTATTATCGTATTCGGTATCATCATGTTTATAAATTTTACCTTCTACTTCAATAAATGCCTCAGCGGGTAGGAAATATCTACTTGTATCCTGAACCTGTAGTTCGATTCGTCCACGTTGATTTGGCAGTCGTGCGTCATAAGAATAATACTGATAATCGCGCACAGACTCATCTTTGAGAACTGGTGCATCCATGTCAAACGCGGGGTCAGATACGCGCTTAAACATCTTTATTATTATCGTCTTCGTCTAACTCGAAGACCACTTCCTGCTATCAGACTAGCGGTATATTTTTTTCCTTTTCCGACATCGGGATATCAGCTAACTCCGCTAGTTTTTGATTAGCTGCTTGATTTATTATTTTACTTACACTTGCGGGCATCACTTCAGTGCTAGGTAATTTCACAGGTTGAGGTCGGGCCGGTCTGCATATTAATCGTGATAGTCTATCTTTAATTGCTGAAAACGCTTTGCTAGCGAGATTACCAACAGCGCCTATACCTTTTTCACGAACAACATCAATAGCTTTCATTCCTAGTTGCTTTGCAATCGGTATTGCCTTTGGGGCTATCCTTCTAAACAGACCCTGAACAACATCACCTAATCCATCTCCGTAGGTTGCTCTGTATACAGGTAATCGAGAGTTTATTACCCTGACCATGGTAGGTCCACGTTGAGTACCATGCACGATCATTGTTATTATTAAGTGATTTTATCACTAATTACATACTTAATCACTATAATAATCGTCACTGATTTCATTAATAAGAGACCGATATACATTAATATCCATGATGCCGCCACTAAATAATCGTTTACAAATATCAGCTACTTCATTAATGATTTCTGGGGAATTATTACCAGCTCTTTTTCCTCCGATGAGAATTTCTAATCGATCGACATCAGCAAGGACATTATTGGGACAAGTAATAAGACCACTTCCTAAACCACTTCCAGTTACTCCGGGAGCGTCTTGAAATTCTTCTTCTTCCTCTTCTCTTGGTTGTTGTGAGGATGGTAATCTGATTTGTGGTGATGGTGGTAATTCTGAGTAATCACGAAATGATTGTTTAAATAGTTTTAGTTCTTTTTGTTGTTGTTGTTCTATTGTTTTTTGTATTTCTTGTTCTCGTTGTAGCTTTTGTTGTAATTGTTGTGATCGTTGTTCTATTGTTTCTTGTCGTTGTTGTTCTTGTTGCGGTGATGGTTGTTCTCGTTGTTGTTGTCGTTGTAGTTCTCGTTGTTGTCGTTGTAGCTCTTGTTGCTGTAGTAGTGATGATAATTCAAATTGTGGTGGTTGTGATAATCGTTTGCCTTGTTTAGTCTCTTTTATATATCTATGTACAACCTCATCAAATTTATTAAATTTTTCAATATCTTCATTAGATCTGATTTCTGGAGTACCAGTAGCGACGCGATATACATCTCTGATCCAATTGGCAGAGCTTAATGATTTAACGTGTTCTTGTTTTACATAATTTTTTCTTTCATAATATCCAAACGCGGCAATATCAAATAATTGGGTTGGGTCCCTGATAGCAGTAATACCTTCAGGCGTAAATTTATCTATTATATTAGTTCTTGGTCTTTTAGGCGCTGGTTGTGGTGGTGGTTGTGGTTGTGGTGGTGGTTGAGCTGCTTGAATACGACCAGCAATATCAGCAGGCAATGTTGCAAGAGCTTGTTGTGTTGCCTCAGTTGCTGCAACAATTTTCTTCGTTGGTTCGACAATCGGTTTAAATAATTGTTCTGTACCCTCTGTAAATTCCACCTGAGACTCCTGACGCGATTGTAGTTGTTGCTTAACAGAATCACGAACAGGTAGATATTTTTTAATTGCCTCTAGTCGCTCTCGAGCTAATTTAGCTGAGTGTGGTTCTCCAATACTCATTATTGATAACATCTATACTGGCTGTTTAATTTATAGCAGCAGAGAGGGTGAAGGACATACGCGTAGTGACCAGATTGTGAAAAAATCTGGTCAATTAAAGAAGTTTTCATTATTAAGGCAAAAACTTCTTTTTTTAGCCTTCGTAGGAACCCTTAATTTTCAAAAATAAGGTCTCTACAAAGTTGTAGGGTTCACCCTCTCTGCTGCTCATGTCGAGCCATGGATGTCAGTGTAGTTTTGTGCACCAAAAGATTTTCCCTCATCGTCATTTTCCTGTCCAGAAAAGAAAAAGAAAACGAGAGTCTCGTCGTGCGAAAAAGCGCTTAGCAAAACATCGACATCACCCCCAGAAAAGACACACTCGTCCAAAGAAAAAGAGGAGCCACCAAAGAGAAGGATTCTTTGGCGATTTGGAAAACACGTCGTCACCTTCATGACGAAGTGATAGTGCAAAAAGGGATAAAAGGCCCTGTGTCAAGTCATCGACGTTAGTGTACTTTTGGTGTGTGCCCCGGAATCAATGAATCAACCAAAAAAACAAAGATGGAACCCCGCAAAATACATCCTTCTTCTATCCCGAAAGGAAACAAAAGGAAGGGGCTGCCTCCTCGTTTAGTCAAACATTGGGACATGTTTTCTGTCCTGTCCAAAGCTCCTCCACCCATGCGAAAATAAAAAAAACATTCAAACCGCCTCCAATGATGTCATCGATACGGTGAACGAATGTTGTCCGAATGTCTTGAATGGCACGATACCTTTGTCTAAACATCAGAAAGAATGCTTTGCCAAACATCGACACGTTCTTCGCCAAATGGTCCAAAAGAAAATACCTATTCGTCAAAAGAAAAAGATGCTGGTGCAACGCGAAGGATTTTTACCCAAGTTAGGACTTATTACCAATGTAGCGAAACCTATATTGAGTGCGATGGGACATATTATTCCCGCCCTAATTTCAAGATAAAAAGGCCAAGAAGATAAAAGGGACCTCTGGAGTCAAAAGATCCCAGACGTGATCCTTGAAATCTTATGGAAGGACGAAAACTGGCTTTAGTCCCTTACAAACGATGGATGAAATACCATCGTTGGCAAGAACAATGGATCGTGCATTTACCTCCCATCCTCATTTGACCGAGATGTCCCAGTTACAACACGAATTGCATTCGTTGATGGATCGCAGCGATTTGTCAGAAACGGAAAAAATTGCAAAGGTACGGTCAATTGTTGCAACGAATGCAACTCTTTCACCAGAAAGCTTTAGACTAAACAGCTCTACCCACTCTGAAAGATTTTAAGACCTTGATGAAAAGTTCACCAAAACCTCCATTACCACCCCCAGCGGTCAAGACAGACGCAGCCTCACGTATGCCTGAGGAAGAATAGGCACGAGAAGTTTCTCAAACACCGTCAGCAGCTCCCATCCCTATTAAGATTGCAGCTCCCTTGTTGACCCCTTCCCTACAACCCAACGAGAAGAACTTAAAGTTTGGATTAAAAAGATGATGTCCACTCCTCCTTCGACAGAAGTGAAAAAGAAAGAAAGGATAGCAAAAGCGAAAAAAGAAAAGAACACCAAAGCCATCCCATTGCCACCACCACCACCACCACCACCACCATCACCAATAAGTTCAACTTCTACACCCGTGGCACATCGGACACGTAAAACCGTTTCTAAACCACACCCTCGTCCCATTCAGAGTAGCATCAGTGAAGAGTGGATCACTTACTAAAACATGGAGAAGGTGTTAGCCAGCGTTTACTCCGATCCAGTCCATCCCGCAGGTTACGGAGGAGTTCAGAAATTGTATCGTGCTACCAAACCTCGACTGAAGAGTATCCGTTTACCTCACGTGCAACGATGGTTACAAGAACAAGCAACGTACACCTTACACAAACCCATTCGACGAAAATTTTCCAGAAGTCGCACCCAAGTGGAGGGTAATGATCATCAATCGCAAGCCGACTTAGCCGATGTCTCTCATTTGGCCACCTGCAATCGTTGCTACAAATATTTGTTTTGTGTCATCGACGTCTTTTCCAAATTTGCTTGGATCGTACAATTGACTTCCAAATCGAGCAGAGAGTTAATGCGAGCCCTCAAACTGGCGATAAAACAAAGCGGGCGTCACCATCTTCGATGGCAAACTGACAAAGGCACCGAATTTCTGAACCATGCTTTTCAAAAATACTTAAAGAAACGTGGCATTCATTTTTTCCCCACTGAGATTCCCGAAACCAAAGCCAACACCGTGGAACGTTTTCAACGCAGCTTGAAAGAACGCATGTGGAAATATTTTACGCATCAACACACTCTCAAGTACATCGACGTCTTGCCACACCTCGTCGAATCGAACAACCAATCTTACCATCGGAGCATTGGGAGTGCCCCCCAAGATGTGACTGCTGACAACGAAGTGGCCGCCTTCGAGCTTCTGTTTGGTATGTCCCCAACAGGGACTGTCCCCCAAGTAAGGTGGAGTGCTGGCATCAGGAGATTGGGTACGCATTGGCAACACCAAATGCACTTTCGACAAAGGTTACTTACCCAACTGGACCACCGAATTGTTTCGTGTCACAGAACGAGTGCGTGGCCCTTATCCTCCTGTCTCTAAATTGGAAAACATGAACGGGGAAGTGTTAAAAGGAACGTTTTACTTGCCCGAGTTACAACGTGTGACCAAAAAGAAGACGACGTGTACGAGATAGAAAGGAATCTCGAACGAAGAACTCGTAAAGTGGGAAAACGACGTGTCAAAGAAGCTTCCCAGTTTTGACTCTTGGGTCGACTCTTCGCAACTCATCGACTATAAAAAGAAGTGATAATCATGCCCTTCAACAGAGCCTCAGCTACTGCAGTGACCACTCCTTCCCCCAGTTCTTCTCTGCAAGATCTACAAAAGCAACCCTTGTGGGTGTGGTGTGGAGAACGTGTGCCTAAAACGCAACTCGTCTTTTTCTGCCAGATCTTTGTAGTGTATTGTGTCATCGGTGCTGCCATTGCCAATTTCAGTTTGCAACAAGGAGGCAAACAATTGTGGACCATTTTACTCAGCAGCTCCATTGGTTACCTTCTTCCCAATCCGTCTCTGAAATATTCCTCTAACGGTAAAAACAACGGGAGTCTTGTGTCCAACGTTAGTCCCCCTTCCAACAGTCACCCTAACCATCCTCTTTTAGACACTCCTCTGACTTCCAGTGGCTCCTCGGACACTAGAACTGTGGAATTATGAACAACCAGTTTTACTTAATGCTACCCAGTGACAGTTTCATGAGGTGTTTCCCAATAGCTCTTCGTGCCGTTTCTCGGCCAGATTACCTCAAGCCATCCAAATGAATCACGAAGCCCATTGGGAAGTGACTTTGGTGGAAATGATTCACCCTGCACAAATCAAAAACATCGTCGAAAATCAAAACACTTTTAGGGTAGAAGTTTATGACGAACAAGTGCAACAAGCCATGGATGAACGCGCCAGTGTAGCTGCTTATGAAATCACAAGACCCTAAAACTAAACGAACCACTTATCTATTGAAAATTTCTGCGGACTATTATTTTAGTGGTCAACATTTGGTGAACGCGTTGGTGACAGGTTAAATTTCATGTTTGGTGAAGCCTTGGAGAAAGCCAGAAGAAGTGTCACGATCGAGTACCACAAAATAGCTCGTCGCCTAATTATGAAATTTTCAGAGGACAAAGTTTTGGCCATTACATTTTCTCCTGAATTGTATGACATTTGGGTGGAGACCCTAAGTTGATCAAGATTGCAAACGAAATACCAGCCGTGACCAGTAACTCAGATATTGCGAAATATTTTAAATTGCCTGTAGAAATGAACCAAGGACTCCGATGTTGCGTTACTGCCTGTCATTCCTTTCAAAGTGGATTCTGCCACGGCTGCTGACGAGGAAGGTGGAAACACCTATCATGTTCACCGCGAAGTTGTACATACTCACTACTTACCCGTCAGTAAGTCGTATGTCGACACTGTCAACATTACTATGAAAGGAGATCTGGGACAAAATATTCCGTTCACCAAACGGAAAGTCAACAGTGAAACTCCATTTTCGAAAACGATTACTCTAACCCTTCGTCAGTCAGGTATCCTGTGTACCAAGGAGTCGCTCGACAGCGGGGACATGGTTTAGGTGATATGCTAAAATCAGCCTCTCATAAAGTGGCTCCCGTTTTGAAACCGATGGTCACACATTGTCACACGGTGATTGCACTCCTTAAAAGATGCCCCATTGACGCACGGCAAAGAATTTCTCCAAAATGTCATCATTAACAAACAAAATCCCAAAGAAGCTTTCTTGAGAGCAGGCAAAAATGTCTTGCTTCAAACGTGCAAAGACATTTTGGGTCGGTGAGAAACACCTATAAATGCCCTGTGCAATGCCGAGTCAGGCATTCCTGCTTCCCCTGACGCCACAGCAAGGACAAGGTTTAAAAAGACGACGAAAACACCCCTTGAGAGGACTTCACACCACTAGAGCTAGAAAGAGTAAGAAAAAAAAACTGTCGAGAGTTAGATGTTTTTGATTATTAAGAAAATGCAAATGATGCACCGAGAGTCTTGCGCTTGTTCCAAGTCGAAACTGGATCTGTTTGCCATGCCACCCACCATGATGACGATGCAGGAATCCCAATGTGTCGAATTTCATCCCCTCTCCTCTTTGACGCCTTCAGCTCCCATCGGGTTTGAAATCAAAGCAGAACCCGAAGATTACATCGATCTGAATAGCAGTTACTTGTACCTATAACCCAAAGTGATCAAATCCGACAACACCATTCCGGGTGCCGATGCCAGATCAGCTCCAGTCAAGAATTTCATGCATTCCTTGTTCAGCGAAATGGATTTGTACTTGAATAGCAAACTGATCAGCAGCAGTATGGATACTTACCCTTACCGAGCGTACTTGGAAAATCTCTTGACGTACGGAAAAGAAGCAAAGAACACTCATCTGGATGCTTGCGTGGTATGAAAACCTGACACCTCAGTTGGAGACAAGTTAAACGACACAGCCCTGACAGTCGATGACAATGCTCACAATGTGGGTTTTCACGACCGTCGAAGGAAAATCCTACAAGGTCGTAGTTTAGAACTGATGGATCACTTGCATTTAGACATGTGGTTGCAGGACAAGTATTTTCTCAACGGAGTGGATGTTCGCCTGAGACTCAATCGCAGAAGTGTCGCTTTCCATTTGATGACTCATGCCGATGAGTACAAAACCATCATCCAAGAAGCCAGACTTTATTTGCGTCGCGTAGAAGTATTACCTAAAGCGAGAAACTACATCAGTCAAACATTGAGCAGATCGACCGCCAAGTTTCCGATACGACGTGTAGAAGTGAAAACGTTAACATTTCTGCTGGCCTCCGATCCAAGATCGAAGATCATCTGTTCCAAGGACAGTTACCCAAACGTTTAATCGTTGGAATCGTCAGTAATGCAGCCCTCAACGGAGCCCACGACCAAAATCCTTTCCAGTTTAAGCACTACGGAGTGTCCAATATCGAAGTCAGTCGCGATGACAAGACCTTGTGTACCAGACCCTTCGAACCTACCTTTGCCCAGAAGAATTACTTGACTTCGTACTTGTCCCTGTACGAAGCTGCCGGACAATTAGGAACCAACACCAGTAACGGTATTTCGCACGAAGATTACGTAGGAGGTTACACTTTGTGGGCCTTTGATTTCACTCCAGACCAAGAGAGCGACGAGGGACATTTCTACCATATAAAATCTGGTCAACTGCGTGTGGAACTTCAGTTGTAGAAGCTCTCACCGAGACGGTCAACGTTATCTTGTATGCCGAATTCGATAATACCATAGAAATCAACAGTTTGAGAGAAGTCATTCTAGACTATTAGAAACAATGGAAGACTCCTACCCCTCACTGAACGATAGAGAAACTTTGGACATGGAATGGGAGGATAGCGTGAAAACAGAACCCCAAAACCAAGACAAAGAGAACGAGGTAGTGGTCACGTCCAGATGGACAGAACAAGAACAACATTTAGTGTCCTGTTTTGCTAAACACCTGGCGGATACAATTACGGAATTGAGTAAGAAATATAGTTATGGATGTCAAAACGATCATCCTAGTCAAATTCAACACGATAAATGTATGATGATGAGTCAAGAAGAAAATTTGGACGAGTATCTGGAGGACGCTTGGAGTCTCATCTCGGAAGAAGCAGTGTTGCATAAGTGGTATAAAGGTTTGCGTGATCATTCCGGCCCTCCATTGACTACTCTAGAGATCTATCGCATCGAAGCTCTCTTAGCCCAGAGTTGGGAGACAAGGCGAAGAAGCGGCTACTTGACAGAGCGTTTAAACAAAAATGTCAGAGATAAATTTATGACTTATCATTACCTGTAAAAAAAAAAAAGCCAGCAAAACAAAAAAAGAAGAAAATGGATACCTGGGAACTTTATTACCTTTTGAACAATAGTTCGTATACTGCTTCTTGGAATCCAGTCGTGTGCGCTAAAGATTAACTACCTCATCGCAAACCTCAAGACCAACAAGCTTATGTGATCAACACGGACTAAAGTCATCTCCCAGGAACTCACTGGGTTGCAGTCTACTTCCCTCAAGAGGATTGCGTGGAATATTTTGATTCGTATGGATTACCCCCTTTGGAAGACGACATCATCGACCTTATGAGAAGAAATGCCCAGACGATACGATTCAATAATGTGAAATTATAAGGCACAGATTCCATGGTGTGTGGACAATATTGTGTGTATTGTCTTCATCAACGCAGTCTTGGATATCCTTTAGAACATTTAGTGACTTATTTTGATCGTCACTCTTCTAGAAACGATGAGAAAGTAGATCGATGGTTTTGTGACCATTATGGCTATCTTTTGTCTTTAGCTAGGAAACGTAGTGTATATCAATGGCCTAATGACTTCCATCACTGGAAATCTCACATGATTTCACAACGTTGTCAACCTTGTCAAAAATAATTTGGTTGATGTTACTGTTACTTGTTAATTGTTAGTAGTTGATTGTTGGTTGAATACAAAATGTTGTGTTTTTGAAAAAATGTGTCTTTCGTTTGTGAATATATGCTCTTTGACTTTCTCTCTATCCCTCACTATGGCATTCGCTTTCATAGCTTTCGACATTTAAACCTAGTAGGGATGTTTTCTATCGCGTCCTCGTTTGAACCATATAAAGCGGGTTGGTCTCCAGTCTGGTCATCCGTGGTTGACTCGTCAACCTATGAACATGCCTTCCAGACTAGCCAAGCTGAACAAGCTTACGACAATTTACATCGTGTCAGTCTAAACCTGATACCTAAGCCTGAAGAGATAGAGAATGTCAGGATGTTAGCCACATCCTAAGACCTGATAGAAGAGGTCTTCAGAGAGGAAATCAAACAACAACAAGAAGAATGGACTGAGAAGTACAGACTTCAGAAGCAGGGAGAACAGCAACAACAACACCAACAACAACAACAGCAGCAGCAAGAACCAGACATAGGTTTCGCCGTGTGGACACCAAAGAGTTCTCCTTCTCTGTCCGCAGAAGCCGGCCGTATCGTATAGGAAAGCCTGCTGCCAGACGGTGTTGCAATCTTAGACAGTAAAAACAAAAGATTGACATCACTCCCGTCAACAAAAAACAGCCCTTTTCAGGGCTACCCCAATACTCTCGAAAAGAGATACTAATTCAATTGCCAAAACAAATTTGTGTGTTTGTATGTTTAAAAAATAGAAGTGTGTCTATAAGTACTTCGTTTCTTCTGTCAGTAAAAAAAATATCACCCTTCGTTTCTCTGTCTTGTTAGAAAATGTTTGTCTGTGTTTGTAAGTAAAAAAGGCAACGTAAATGTTTCTTTTAGGTCCGCGCGTTTGATGTAATGGTAAGTTTTGGTGTCAGTGAATGTTTTCCTTCACGTCCATGCTCCGGGAATATAAAGCGGCACACTCGTCAGTCTGGCTTCCCACTGTCAACGAGACAACAGTAACAAAATGAGCAACAGAATTGCTAAATTGCTTGAACTTCAAATGCACCTGGAGTATGCCAGGCGCATTTTGGATGAGCTAGCGATGGAGGCCGTTGCAGAAAGTGACAGACTTGAGGAAGAGGAGGAAAAAAAGAAGAAAGGAGAGCAGAAGGAAAAGAAAAGAGGGATCCTGCCTCACCTCATCATGAGACCTCTGTGTGAGGTTAAAGCTGACGTGAGGACACCTCCGCAAGCACTACTACCACAACGACAGCCACAGCCACAACCACAACCACTAGTGCCAAGAGTCGCTGCCCCTCAGATGGAAAACTGGGAAGTGGAGGCTTTGGAGGAATTAGAGAGACAGTGGCAAAAATGGGAGCCGCAGCAACATCATCCCACGCTACAAGACTTCCCTCTGCACTCCCAAGAATAAACATCATTTGGGAGCAGGAATGGAGCCGACGTTGCGTGTGTGGTGCCTGCCCATGGAGACGTCAGCTTTGGTCAGGTGTATTTGAAGTTCAAGAAAAAACAGCCCTTCTCAGGGCTAACCAAATCTCTAGAAAAGAGAGACTATTCAAGTTGTCAATGTGTGTGAATGTAGAGTAGTGTGACTATAAACACTCACTCCTTTACTGTTGTGTGTGTGTGTGTGTGTGTGTGTGTGTGTGTGTGTGTGTGTGTGTGTGTGTGTGTGCTTGCATTTGTGTTCGTTGGTGTGGATAGTATATGTGCTTGTGTTTTATGCATTCGCGTTCGTTGGTGTATAGAGTATGTATGGAATGTTTGATGCATTCGCGTCCGTTGGTGTGGATAGTATAGTGTGTATGTTTTATGCATTCGCGTTCGTTGGTGTGTAGGGTAATTAGGTGTGTGTTTTATGCTTTCTCATTCATTGGTGGGGATAGTAAATATGGTATGTTTTATACATTCTAGTTCGTTGTGTGGATAGTATAGTGTGTATGTTTTTTGCATTCTCGTTCGTTGTGTGGATAGTATAGTATGTATGTTTTAAGCATTCCCGTTCGTTGGTGTGGAGAGTAAATAGGTGTGTGTTTTTTGCATTCTCGTTCCTTGGTGTAGAGAGTAAATATGGTATGTTTTATGCATTCTCGTTCCTTGGTGTTGATAGTAAATATGGTATGTTTCATGCATTCTCGTTCGTTGTGTGGATAGCATATACGTGTGTTTTATGCATTCTAGTTCGTTTGTGTGGATAGTAAATAATATGTGAAGTGAATGTAAGGGATGTTTTGGTTCACGTCCGTGCTTGAAGTATATACAAACATAGCGTTCGTCATTCGCGCCATTCAACGCGGAATATAAAAAATTGCTAGCAACATGGAGAGAAAGATAAGATTGCAGGAGGTGGTAGACACACTAGGCATGGTGGAGGAGATGCTACTTAGAAAGCAACTTGGGGCTTATAGCCCTCACTGATTGGCTATGGAAATCAGCAATTTAAAGAGAGGAAAGGAGATATTAAATGAGATGATTAGAATTGAAAAGGACGAAAAGGAAGATTTAGAACACAAAAGGAGGATGAGGGAGTGGAACGAAAAAATAGAAAAGAAAGAAGACAATGAAAAAAGGAAGAAACAGGAAAAGCAGGAGGAAAATGAAAAACAGGAGGAGGAAAAGAATGAGAAGAAGAAAAATGTGTAGGACAGAAAATAAGAAGTTGGTGGAGGAATAGAAGAACTTAGAACAAAGAAGAAATCCAAAGGACCTTTTCAGGGCCACTTCCTATGCCTCGAAAAGATATTTATTTTCACTTGGCCTAAAAAAATTTATTCGATTGTATAATTTATGTTTAACTTCCAAAAACATTATTCTCTTACCTAAAATACTTTTAGTCAGTCGCATAATTTGGGTATAATATTATATTATCCACAAACACGAACGCGAATGATTCAAACTTTATAAAGAAATGACACAGGTGGTATGACGTCACAGTACTTGCTATATACTATTCACAAATACGAACGTCAATGATTCAAACTATATATAGAAATGACACAGGTGGCATGACGTCACGGTACTTGCTACATTGTTGCAAGTGTCCAGTACCGTGACATCACCGTACCTGTGCCATTCCTCTTCTCCCTATACAAAATTCCCATTGTCCGTAAACGTGCCCAGGGTGAATTTTTGACCGTATAAATCTTGTCCGTAAACGTGCCGGGGGGGGGGGGTCTGTAAAGTATTTTCCCATTGTCCGTAAACAGCCCCACTATAATACTAGGATCCATCTAAATTAATATTAAGAACTAGATATTGTAATCCTCAAACCTATAAACAAGTGATGGAGAATCCGTATGCAGTTGCTTCGGTGGGATATCCGCTGCGGCGTCAGCTTCTTAAACCATAATTGTATAATACTCCAGAAAAAGAGTGGGATGCTATTGTGTTTTGTGAGGGCTGGGTTAATTCAGCAATCAATCAAGGGAAAACAGGATATAAAATATAAAGACTTTCTTGAAGAAGTTAATAAACTGCGAGGGAGACAACCATCACCATCACCGTCGCCCCTCCCCCTGCAGCGGCGATCTGGACGAAGGAGAGAACAGAAATCATCACCCGCACACAGCGATCTTGACGAGGGAGAGAACAACCCCCAACGCAACGGCGATCTGGACGAAAGAGACAACAATCACCACCTGTATCACCAATACCACCTTCACCACCATCACCACTATCGTCACAATCGGCAGACAAATTTTATGATTCATATACTGATTTTGATATTTCCACATCTAGCGCTACTGGAAAAGGTTTTGGCACTGCTGGTACAAGTACTAAAAGGGGAGCGGTCTTGTTACCCCGTGCCCCAGTAACGTTCTTGCCAACTTTGATCGACTAGAGCTATTAATTGGTAGGCGACGGGCTGGTAATAATTCCCTAGAAATTATCAAGGAAGCATCTGCTATTTGTCAGGGATTATTTACGGGTGTGGCCATGGACATTAATGTTTAACGGTCACTTATCGATAAAATTGCCGATGATTATTACAGTGATTGATCACAATTAGATCACTGACTGGAAATTAACATGATCATACACAATACTCAACATCGTCCTATTCTGCTTCGAGTGAAAAATTCACGGTTGCCTGTATACAAAGCGATCTACGGAGATGGACTCGGTGATGTTTTTCAGGGTCTATTTAGAAGGATAGCCCCAAAAGCGATAACGATTGTAAAGCAATTAGGAATGAAAGCTATTGATGTTCGTGATAAAGGTATTAATACTGTGGGTGATGTTGCTAGTAAAGAATGTTTTGCGATTAAGGAACGACTAGCAAGATTAATCCGTAGACGAAACCACAGCCAGTTACACTTCCAAGCACTGAATCAGGCTGCAAATGAAAGGTTGAAGAATTAGCTACGATGTGGTAGAACTATTCATTAATCCCAGGGATTAACTATTTCTGATACCACGATTTGGATTATCGATGACCGTATCGAATGGTTAATTTTTCTTCTCTAGCCGTATCAAGAGTGACAAAAATATCTGAACTACGGGGAAGGAGAGACTATTCCTGGACATATTCAGGATAACTGCACCATTGTGGACAAGGATCACACTCAGGGCAATGGCGATAATATAATAATAAGGAAACACTTAGCTGGGTATCAGCAGAGTGACAGAAGAAAAAACAAACGCGAGTTTGATCTTGATGTGTTGACGATTATGACGTTACAACAACAACAAAATAATCACTATGCGAGCTGTAACGCAATAATGTTATGACAACAGTATCTGAATAATAATCCAAGACAATTTACCGTGGACATAATTAATAGTAGTCGTGACCATACGCGTGAAAATGTGATGCGACGTCTAGGCGCTAGCTCCCTGGGGAGTCAGAGAACCTTCACTTTCGGGAAGGCGATGGTAATTCAGTATCTTCAGGAATTACTTGTAATTGTTTACGAATAAATCCACGTTGAGGATCAGTTGAATCTAATCTATAAATTGCAGGTCTACCCATGGATTTTACCACACTGGAAATTTTATGTGCGGTTACGCTCTAGACTGAATCAGTCACTCCTTTTTCCCCTCCATCAAGTTCACCGGACTCACATAAATATCTGACACTCACATTATTACCTAGTACTGGTTGTTTTGAAAATGAGTCATGTCGTTGTACTGGTATGCGTTTCCTCTGATTGCATTGATGGGTTTCATAGAAATTCCACGGGTAGTTTCATTAGATAATGCCGCGATCACACTTGGCAGTTTCCTAACCCATTCACGAGATCTCGTGTTTGTGGAAATTTTCTGGGCGTATATCCAAATAGTTGCTCAGCAAGTGTTCGATTAAATCGTTCAACGATTGCCTGATCACGATGTAACACAGTGTGCTCTTGTCTGATTTTGACGTTATGTTGTTTCATCATCAACGTTACTGCATTCAGAAACTCTTTGCCAGGATCAACCAGTAGTAACTCTGGCCATTGCAGGGCCCTTGTCTATAAATTGGTTCAAACGCAGAGGCAACTTCGGTAGCTGTTTTAGCGGATAACGATTCTGCTTCTTTGTATCTACCTGCAATGTCAACAACGGTTAATGCATATTTGTATGTGTGCGCGCGACGTCAACATGTTTTAATAGTATCATGGGGTAACAACAAAATATTGGCCTGATGAACTTCATTCGGGGTACTGACATCAAAATGTCCATATTCAATTTGTTTAGGGGTGGTAAGTAAATTTGCCATATTTCATATCGTCCTAACCAATCTTCAGCTGCAGCACGTGTGACCCTTGCAGCGCCAGCAAGTTTACTAATAGCAGCCCTACCCTTCCAATATCCCTTTGCGTTGTAATAAATTGACTCCATTTATAATAATAATAATAATTATCGGTCGATTAGTTATCCAGCCCCTAACACTAATTTGCTTCTCATCACAGATCTTACCAGCCAATAAGCTAGTAATTCTTGCAGATTAGTTTTTTTACTGACTTTAGCGTGTGTATCAACTTCACATCTGCGATACGTCGTTGTTGTAAATCTGGACTTCTATACGCAACATTATGAACATGACACGCCTGATCAATCGCATAAACTGGAGACTCTCCTGGTTTGGGCTGATTTCGCTCATCGAATCGAATCTCAAGTCCGGTTCCAGGCCCACAATAATTATATCAAGAAGATATTTTTCGCCAGCTTACTTAGCCCATGGAGTCCCTGGTAATTTTCCAAGTGAAGCAGCGATATCACCGCCTAACTTCTCACGAGACGCAATAAACTTTTTATTTTTAGGTGCTACATTTCACAAACTTCCCTGTAAGAGCACACCTTTTATATCTCGTCGTTATTGTTGCTAATTCGCTGGTACCAGTAAATCTCTTGCACCGAACACAATATACATTCATATTATTCGTTATATTTGTTATTAATATCGATGTCATTGACTTCTCGGCGATACGAGAAATAGAACCAGTGAAGCACCATCCAGCATTACCAAACTCTATTCGAACAATTGTTATAGGGCAATCTGGGTCTGAAAAGACTCAAGTATTACTCAACGTGATGATGAGATGGCTTAAGTGGGATAAATTACATTATTGGCGCCATCCGTAGACAACCAGTGATGCTACAGTGTGTTGAGGGATTTTAATGATAATGCGAAGGAGAAGGCCGGGATGATATTATTCATTTTATTACTGATATCTATGAGGCTCATTCGGTCGATGATTTCGACGGGGATATCAACACATAGTAGTATACGATGACGTGATCTTAGACAAACAAACAAATCCAGCTCGAATATTTTCTCCAGGCAGACTTAAAAACACCGACAGTATATATGTTACTCAGCGATACACTCACATAGATAAAGTCATCAGAGATACCTGCAATCGTCTGGTTGTCTTTAATGGTGTTGATACCCACACGATGCAAAATATTCCTCGGATTTGGTGTTCCAGCGACATGGATATAATCAAAGTTAAAAACGTCTTCTCCCACGCTCAAGCGATTCCTAATGGATTTATAACGATAAATCTCCATGATCTCGGTCACGATATCGCATGGGTCTCGATCAAATTTTTGGTTGAGACACCATACTCTCTGTCATCGTTTCTTTTTTCCATCGCTCACTCCTACAACAACCACCACAACAACCAAAAAAATCACTTTAGGGCCGGGTGAGTTGTCGCTCCTTGATTGACACACATAAACAATAACAAAAGCGGGCGACTGCACTAACTGAAAACTGACCTGGTTCTCACGATCGCCAGTCAATGAAATCACTCAATGTGGGAAATTAGTATGCATGAAAACAAATACCAGGGACCGCCGCGTTTAGTTCGCTCACCGTTTAATGCTCTGTGTGTGTATGTGTGTGTGTGTGTGTGTGTGTGTGTGTGTGTGTGTGTGACTTGGATTTTTAACGTAGCTTTAAAAAAATTTCATTCATATATCTTAACAGTTTTTCAGTCATATCACTAAGATGTCTGCAGTGTATCAGTTATGGTGATGTCTAGCACCGGGGCATCATGTCGCAGACATGTGGCTTGATGTCCCACCCAGTCACATTATCCTGACACCTGGCAGACCTGTGCTAACACTAACCTCTTTATGCTGAGCGCATAGCAAGGCAGATGTTAGTATCATTGTTTTAAGTCTTTGGAATGACTCGGCCGGGGTTTGAACTTAGATTCGGAGTGAAAGAAGCAACATCTTCATTTATAGCGTAAAAGTCTCCAACTCAGGTGACGCAGTATGTAGCATGTTTTGAATTTAATATGGCAAGCCATATTTCATATTTTAAGCTTTTGTGGATTGGTATGATATCATATGTGCCTCTTTGAAAGAGATACTTTGTAAGTGTGGAGAAGTATCAGTTGTATCTCAGTGCCTATTGATGATATGTTATATGCTTATGGCATTGACACTGAGTGTAGTTACGAAGGGGATGCGATTGTTGGCAGAGAGTTTTACATCTGATTAGTGTGGTTTTAATAGTGGCTTAATTCTAGTATTCTAGTTGTCTTGCTACCTTTCTCTGTACCTTTGTGCCTGTATCCTCTTCTTTTTAGTTGCTCTTTTAGTTCTATCAATCTTTTTCGTGGGCATTGCTCGCCTGCTCACGCGTAGTACCATATATGGGTCTTTTATTTTGTTTGTGTGTTTGCTATACATGTACACCTCCACTTACAAGTATCTTCGTCTAAGCGACCATTTTCTGATCTTTATGCTAAATACTAACATACTACTTTCAGTGCCAGCACCATTCGAAAGAGACTTAAACGTGATCGAATGCCATCAAAGAGAGGACCCACAACTCTCAGTATAAATCATTTAAAATTGATGGTTCAGGTTGACTTTCATGAATGAATATGATAAATACCGATTTCTTAACTTTATATTTGTTTCCATGATATGTCATTTTCCTCCGTTCACAGTCGTTACATTTTTGCATGTTCCGAAATAACAAATATAATTTGACTATAATGACCACCACGAACATAACTTAGACACTTTCCGTAATTTTGTAATTTTCAAAAAGCCATATGTTAAAGAGCTATATGTTAGAAAAAAGGATTTTTCTGATAGTATTCAAACTGGCTGCCATCGCTTAACAGGCTTGAGGAAGCTGCTTTAGACTTTGTGCCGTTTCTCATGTCATATGTGTTTCTTGACTGAGTTAATTTACATTGGTGGTTTCGTCATGCATTGGTTGTTCTGTTAGAGTGCTTTTCTTTATTTGCTGGGTTTCTTTGGGGGTGGGGAAGAACTATCAGACTTCTTAGTCGTTTTCAACCACTCGTATTACAACCGTCTTTTGCTTCGAACATGACGTCATCACGTTATACTTGCCATTCGACCCATTTATGCTACGATGGACCCTCATTAATTGCACTAAACAGCAAGTCCTTGGTGCTTAGTTCTAAATTGTGAACTAGAAATATCAACCTGGTACTACATTCAACTTTACTTAATTGTAAACAGCAGTGAAAACAAAACACGTTGTCAGGCAATGAGCTAAAGTGTGTGGATCTAACACCCTCTGCTTACTCCATCAAGCCGTTTCGACGCCACTCCTTAGGAGATGGAATTGCTGTCATCGCAAAGAACTCCATAATTCACCGTCTTAAATACACTGCAACTATCAATCTCGAACACACATAGTTTAAACTGGTTCATACCTCACTCACAATGGAACAAAGGTCACTATATTTCTTTGCCTCTGTCGCACTCCTCCTTGTAGAAACAAAACACGTGACTCCATCTCTGTTTTTGGAGCAGTTTTCTAACCTCCTGTAATATGGAACTCCGATAGTGGAATCCTGATTATTCTTGGACATTTCAATTTTAACTTTGACTGTCCTGGAAGTCCATACACATCAAAATTGCTAGATTCTATTCACATTTTCAGTCTCAAAGAGTCAGTTGGCCAGCCCACCCATCTTCATGGTCACATTTTAGACTGGATTCTTTATTGATCTGATAATAATGTTCTAATGTATTTATTGAAAGAACTTGCATCACATCACCTCTGCGTCATATGCCATCTCACTGTACCAGTCCCTAACCCTCCATCTCTGCTACTACTAGAGACCTCCGTATGATAAATAGAACCTAACTAATGCATGACATCGAAGCAAACCTGGCATCTTCATTTTGTTTTGTGATGTCATGGCATTTGTGTTTTATAATCTTGTCGTTGTATATGTTTATTTGTGTTATATAATACTGTAAAGCGCTTAGAGCTTCTAAAGATCATACGATGTCCGATGCCATTATTATTATTATTATTATTATTATTATTACTATTATTATTACGATCATAATCTAATAGTCGTCGTGCCTACGGGAATAATATATAGAGGGGAATTTCTATGTTAAATCTGCCCCTTATAGATCCGATTTTATTTATTATTTGAATTTATTTGGATGTTATTTCTATCCAGCAAATAGTTTCTTCTTTTTTCACTCTAGTCGTTATTACCTGATTTGTCACACACCGTTGGCTGCAGACAAATAACAGACAGTCTTCGACAAATGAAGATACACGTTCATATCTACGTAGAGGTTGTTAAGCCATAAAGAATGTCTCTGGCCTAGAGGTTAAATATTGTAAAATTTATCCTGTTTTGAAAGTACACTCTTCGCACGGTTCGTAAATATACGGTAACAGGCAAAACATAAAATATTCCTTTAAGAATAATACAAAAATAGTCTGTTGACAACTTTACGCAAGAATAATTGACAAGCGATTATGCTTTAAGGTCTGAAGTAACCTTCCTAAATTAGAGATTTAAGCAAAATCGCCTGTTATACGTTTCAGCTTTTGTGTCTTTTGGGACTCTCTGTCTCTGTCTCCGTCTCTCTGTCAACGTCTCTGTGTCTCTCTGTCTATCTCTCTCTCTCAAGCCCCCCCTTTGTCTCTCGCTCTCTCTTTCTGTCTCTCTCTCCCTCTCTGTATATATATATATATATATATATATATATATATATATATATATATATATATATATATACTTATATATATAGATAGATAGATAGATAGATAGATAGATGGGTGTGTGTTAACAGAGATACTGTAATGCACGTGATGAGAGAACTCGATCCTATTGGAGCTGACCTTTGAAGAAGGCGGCCAGTACAACGAAAGGTTCATTTATTAAGCGGATAACAATTCCATACGGTAATAAGCTACTCAGGCTAAAACAGTACCAAGATTTCCAAATATTACTTTAAATATCGATCCCAAACTTTCACTGCAACACATTTATTAATCAATTTAATACTATGTAGTTGCTAGCCATTTTGTTTGGAATTCTTTTCTTTATCATTCCATATAATCATGATATTTTAGTGCCCTGGTTCTTAACAGCTACTGCAAAACCTCAGATGTGCCATAAACCCATACCCAGATTATTCATTATAGCTTTTACAAAGGTAATGTGAAAATCTCTCTCTCTCTCTCTCTCTCTCTCTCTCTCTCAATGAAACCTGAATGTGTTAATATGTAAGTATCTTGTATTTTGATTTTTATTTAGTAAACGTTTTCTCATGCAATCATAGGTATGATAAACTTAAACCCTATGGACCTGCATTAGCAAAATTAATGTTTTTGTTTTCAACACTTTAGCATATTTACCTCTTTGATAATTCATATATCTTAATAAAACATAAGTATATTTCCTTTGTATTGAAGACACTATCGGAACATAATGTGGTTAAATGTTGGACATTTCAATAACGATCAAGCCATAGTAACATACAACTTCGTGTTCTGCGTTGATGATCTGACACGTAATTATTCTATCAAAGTAAATTAACAATATATTAATTTGCTTTCATTCCAGACTACGTGAATTGTACGTTTCCTGTCTTGGGTGGACTTGTACAAGTAGTCTGTCTTTCTTAAAGTAAGGAGGGGAAGTGCATCTACACAAATGTTATGCTTGTCATATTGATGTAATCGCTTCATATTTTAATATTCCTTCCATTATGACCAGTTTAAAATTGGGTTATTTACTGTACTATATCTATGCTTTCTTAATGTACTTCAAATATTAATTGACAGGTTGCCCAATACAATTGCAGTCAGATCCAGGAACTGCAAATTGCATTATGGGTGCAATTCAGTGTCTATTCAGGCACAATGCACATGACTATTTTTCCGGCATTTACAGCTATCAAATTGTTAAATCCACTCTGAATCAGATATCTCACAATCAATCATTGATACGAGTGTGTGTGTGTGTGTTTTGCTATACTTGCGAGGACCTAAGTTTGAATGCACACCAACATCTTGAGGACGTGACGACGTTGTGAGGACTTACACACCAGTCCTCAAAATGATTCATCGGAAAATGGTTGAGAATGATCATATTAGATGAACTACGTGTTATTGTGATAGTCCTCACAAAGTCAGTAATGTGTGAGTGAGTTACACTCCGTATGTATAGTTCACACAATTTGCAGTCTTCCTTGGGCTGTAGACTGGTGTGCAAACGCTTAGCCAATCAGAAGGCACGTGACTTCTGATTGTCATCTAATCAGAACATCGGTTCTCTGCAGTGTCCCTGTAAATTTCGTATACCTAATAAATACGACTCATAAAAATAAATACTAGTATTATTAGTGATTTAAAAAGAATAATTTTCTAATAATGGTCAACTGGTGATGCCAGCAAAAAGTGCGATATTTCAAGTCCGATTAGACTGATATAGTGCGGTGTTTTTGGCGTGTGATTTGGTGTGTACATGGATTTTATTGCTTCGAGACTTAATGCGCCTGTGACCTAACTCTTGGAAGATGGCAAGACCTACTCGATCAAGCTGGTAAGAAACAAAATGATTCTTTATATAGTTGTTTATTATATTCGTCAAAAACAGCTGTCCGTTCTTTCATTCGTTATCATCTGTGACAACTTGCTTGTGTCTCGTTCCACCAATGACCTTGATGCACAGGGCCTCGTATCATTGCTTATGTTTAACTATCAGTCATACACATAGTATAAAATATTATTATGACTGACAGTTAAATTGAAAGCAACAATACGAGCCCCTGTGCGAAGGTCTTGATTATTTTATTCCCATGTCACAAACAGTTCACATAAGAGTAGGTTAACGAAGAACTGGATCACGTGACTTCTCTCTCTCTCTCTCTCTCTCTCTCTCTCTCTCTCTCTAGAAGCAGAGCAAAATGAACTTTATAGTAGAAGAAGAATATTGTGCTTTTTATTGTTTTGGTTTTTGTATTCCAAAAAAGACCGAAAAATAAAAAGAAAATTAAAAATGTCAGATGGGCAAGGTAAGGAGAATAGAATACCTCTGTGTCTCGGTACCTGATACCCTCGAAAAGTAAATGGTTGGTCCTCCATTTCAAGCTAGTACAGTTCTCACTCTTGATTATGAAATATATGCCCCAACAGAAGATAAGGCTCTGTACATGACAGACTCGTCGATAAACAAACTTTTATATCTCTTTCCTCACATGAATAAAGAAATTACACCGCTTGTTAAATCCACGGGAAAAGCAAATTTGAAGTTGTCATTCTTTTCTTTTTCTTGTTTCGACATTGTAAATATTGGATGCAGACAACATAGTATTATCCTTCTATGCGCGTACATGTGTAGCCCTGCATATACTCCTTCGAGGAAAATGGACTTATCCAGGAACCAGAAATGACTGACAAGCATGGTGTTCCTTTAAACTGAAAACTTCATTTGAAGTGAAACATACAAATGATAACTGTGTTAGCCACCCCCACCCCCTGGCATAATCAGGTTTGAAATTATAAATCATTAAATGAACTGATTAAGTTCTGAGCATCTTTGATCTCATTTGTGCTTGTGTTTTCTAAATTGGAAGGGGGTGGGTACAAATTAACGGGGAGGTGTACATATATATATCTATCTATATATATATATATATATATATATATATATATATATATATATATATATATATATATATATATATATATATATATATATATAGTTTAAGCTCGATTTAGTGGAACGTAATGTTGTTACTGAATGTGATGGAATGGGATGGCCATGTCAACACGTGATATGTCAGAGCACTTTCACATTAATTCTCAAGTTTGGAAAACTCTGCATACTGCTATTTATACCTCTACACTTCACACAATACCCTAACGAACTTTATTCTGTTAGGACTATTCCATACATACATACGAATGTCAGCAGCAACTGACTATGAGTCATCTGCGAGACTGCAACTATAATTAACAGCCACCATATTGCTTATATCAACATAAAGTGTTGACAACAGCCTTCTTGGACAAATAATTATGTTGTAATATTTGTTTCACTGATGTTTTGTTTCATTGATACAGCGCTATGGACTTATACAAGTGCTATTTCCCTGCTAATTATTAGAACACGGTTAATAGTTGGCCTAGACTGGACATCAGAAGACGCACTGTCCTGTGCCAAAAATATATGGTCACACATACAAATCTTGGTGACGTCATCCAAAAATATATGGCTCCCAAACTACTTGAGTTAAGATTTGTCGCACTTCGCACCTTCAAACAAGTCTATTAATCTCTGTGCCACCGTTGTAATATATGCTTCAGTATAAAACAGTGTTTTATAGTAACAACAGTAGTACAAAGAAAACTCAGATTTACAGGGAAAATGCGACAAAAAACTCACTTTAGCATTCCTAGAGGTTTTCTTGCATATATCATGATTTTGATTGGGGGAGAGATTTTGTCTCGAAAGCAAAATTAATAAAATTTGGGGAAAATTATGGTATTATAATAAAATCGCTTACTTGTTAGTAAAAATATGGCTTATTCGATTTAGCTTATGACCCGTTTTTTAAAAAATCAATGACCAATGTGCATATGCATCCATCATAACTCATTTCTCGAAAGCTGCAGATAATTGTAGACAAAGACAAAGTTACAGGAGAAGATTTTAATTTCAATTTATTATTAATTCTTACATTTATCTTCAAAAGAACTAAATTATATAGGTGAGATTAAGTTAAATATGAGGATTCTGATAAAGGATTATTGAAAATTTGTTTTTAAAGTAGAATTTCTTTTATCATCATCAAAGGTTATAGCACTTTGATATATAACAAATGCTGTTGTTGGTGGTGGTGTAGGGTTTAACGCCATTTTTCAGCACAAGATAGGCTATACATGGCGGCCAGTATAACTGGTGGAGGAAGAACCATGGAAAACCGCGGGAAGAACCACCGACCTAAGAGAAGCTACTGGTAAGCTTTCTCATGTATCCACATT
>JAECUM010034703.1:0-25046 GCA_016617855.1 Megalonaias nervosa
TATATTATATAATATTATATTATATTATATTATATTATATTATATTATATATTACGCAGGTTGATTATTTAATATAGTATTCTCATATGAAAGGAAACTGTAGCCGGTAGGATTGCACTTTAGTATTTCTTTGAAATCTATACGGACACTGCTGTCCTAAACTGCTACATACTAATTAATTTGTTATGTTCAACACACGTCTTCTTCATGAGGGGCAGTTACGATGGTATGTCTTTCAAACCCAACCCGGGGGGGGGGGGGGGGCAAACAGCATCCTAGAAAGCTCAGATGTCGTTTTCGACCGGATTGTCTCTAAAAGAATTATATGTAGGTAGCGTAATTGACACCAACAGTACGTATCCAGATTTGATTTTCGTGTGCAATGTAAAATTAGCTCGACGTTCCCTCAAGGACAATGAAACCAAGATTTTTCGCCAGCATAGTTCGAACCCGAATCAAGAGTATGACATGCAAATTATTTTAAGCCGACACGTAACAAGTGGGTGAATAGATTTCATCCTTGTACTTAACAGCACTAACAAAGGCATGTAATCACCTTTGCTTTGTCGCTGATGTGAAAATGAATCTGTAAGCATCGGTTGGCTCGTTCACCAACAGTTGTTATTCGATTCATTTTCACACCAGCGATGGCTAAGTTTACCTACTTAGGATTTTAATCCAAGCAATGTTCTACTCTCTTTTGAGATTTTGAAAGCATGCACAACCAGCGATTTCTTAGATTATTATTCCCTATAAATCTCTTAAACCATCGAGCCAGACAATGTTATAAATGTACAAGGAGATCAGCAATCAATAGGTACACTATGTTGGAAAGTTTAACCTCCAGCGAGAAGCTCCTACGGTTGCTCTCTCCCACGATATTCACCTTGTGTGCGACTGCTGACTATTATCGAATACGCTCGAGATACATTCTGAACTGGAAATGTGTAAACGCATAAGGTACAAAAGACGCTGACCAAACGGCTAAAATAAATTTTAAAAAATACACCTTCATACTACTACTCGTATAGGGTGACATTATATCACGGCTGACATGTGGATGTGGTGCCAGTTACAGGTCGGGACCCCAAATCACTAAATTTATACTCTTAATTTCATTTGTAATAAGCCACTTTATGGTAAATTTGCCTTATTCCGACACACGTACATACTGATATACTGTCACTGTATGGCAATGTCAAAGAAATTCGCAAGATATTTGAAATTACGATCTTTGGAGTGTGAACAGTTATGTTAAAGTTGAAGACCAGAGGCGTAGCGAGGGTGTGGCAAGACACCACACGTGCCGTGGGTGCCGCTTGAAGAGGGGCGCAAAATCTGTGAGCAGAACAAAGCTTTTTATGCTTTCAAAGCTTTGATAGGGGCGCAATTTTAGTTCCTGCCGTGGGCGCAAAATGTCCTAGCTACGTCTCTGTTGAAGAAACTCTCGCACTATTATGTACAAAATACACCACACATAAATAGGGTAGACATTCTAGGATTACAAGAAAAAACGTGAACGTGTTCCATAGGCGTTACATAGAAAGCGATTCAAAATGCAGAATTATTGTCGATATATGATAGGTTGAAGAAAACGAAAAGTGCTCTTTTCCACGCAAAATCTAAAGTCACAGATCGTGTTTGCTTATGCTATCAACTCTGCGTGTTTTGCGGGCGGTTAAAATATTGATAATATCAAGTACGTACTGTTCTAATAAATTGATACACTTGTTACAGATCATAAATTGAAATTCCTGAACACCTTAATAACCATTGCAAACTATAGTCAAGTCATATACATCAAAGAAAAAATAAAATCTAGCGGAATGGAAGCAGTTTAAATTTTTTGATCTTATCATTATTTAAGGTTGCATTTGATATCCACGATAATTCATTGTCTATTTTAGATCAACATCGTTTCATCAACAAAAAATTTCTTTTAAAGAAAGACTGTATTCTTGCATGAAGAACTCGAATATGTTGACAAAGATGTGACATATAGTGTCAACATATGGTGTGCATATTGTGTAAAGGTAAATTTTAGGCATTTATGTTATATCAGGGTGTTCTTGTTATGTTATATATATTTTATTCATTTATGCAGGAAATAAAGGTCTTAGATAAAATAGTGCAAAGAGAGGTTGACAGATGTCTAAATTATAGTCAAGAAATAGATACATACAGTGAGGGTCTGCATCCTTTTCAACGGACTTTGATGTGGTGATATCATAATTGCACCCTGTAAAATTGCCAAACTAATATATGGTACAATCAAAAGTTTTGAATAAAGGAATCTTTATATTCTAGAGTTTGCTACTTGGTGCATTGATAATGGTACAATATTTAAGAATATCCTGCTTTGGAACGATTGTAGAATTTTGCAAATCAAATTCTAAACCTTACGTAATATGGCGACGTTTGTGTAAACGTTTACACATGTGCTGGATCAAATACTTTTTATTCAGGAAAATACGACACGCAAAAGTAATAATGAAGCCTTGTCCTTAGATGGATTAAGAATTACTACTCACAAAACACGTGATATAAAAAAACTTATAAATTAGCCAGAAAAGGTGAATCAAACAAAACTGTATGAAAGTAAAAATATTTTTAATCCAAAAAATAAAATTAATTCTCTAATGTTTGTTGTTAGTAGAAGCATTGGTCTCTAGCGAGAAAGCAAAACCAAATGAAGCATTACAAACTCTATTCCCAAAAACATCAAAATGATCTCCCAATAACACTTCATAAAATTTGCATTTTAAACTGAACATATGAATAAAGAAAAGAAAATAGCAACATTAATTAGTTTCGATAATAAGGTAGAAAATGCAATTGATATCATACTCAATTAGAATCTATCTTATACATATAATAAGTATAATACATTACATATACAGCATACGTGATAGTGGATGGACGACTTGAAGGCATCACAATTTAATCTGAAAATAGTATCGACTAGTTTCTACAAGAAAACTAAAATTTATCACATCAAGTATTGTATAGTCTATGTAGATAACATTCGATTTCCTGCCATTGAAGGCTAATTAAATTGGTTGCTAACATAAGATAATTCTAAGAAAAGATGGCTTCATTTATCACTTTGGACAAGGATGCATATAGGAAAATTACCCTCCTACCTGATTTCATTTTAATTCTCATTGTGTTATAGATCGTGGTGTTCGCATTTTTTGCATTTCTGGCATAGCACGTTAAGTTATCACCATCCTTTTCGTTACTAAGTCGCAAAACTGCGCCAGGTCTTTCAATGCCCCCTTTACTCCAGTTAATTTGACACGGTGGAAAACAGTCGGCAAAACAAGATATTGTCATGGAATCAAACTCATCCATTTCAATTATATCTTTCGATGTGTTGAACAAGAGCTCATCTGGACCATCTCAAAAGAAGAAAGGAAAGAACTTAGATGTACAGTATTTGTGACAATTCACCAAGACATTTACACAAGTGTATTCAGCACTATTGTTCATAATAGCTACAGCCCAATATGGGTAACTTGTTCTCTACTGTAAGATTATTTTACTGTTTTAATGAATAAATGATATAGGCTAAAAAGAAGAAGAAACTAAGAAGTAGTTTAGACTTGGTCCTCATCAGTTACCTTATCAGAAATAATCAGAAGAAAATAAATTGTGGGAAACAAATTTACTAATTTCTTTATTTAATTGTGTTTGCACACGAGCAACATCTTGATTATTAGTATTCTGCAAACAAATATATACAAAAATATGTCGTAAATATAAACATAGTGTCTTCTTCTTCTCCTTCTTAGTAGTAGTAGTAGTAATAATAATAATAGTAGTGGTACAGGTAGTAGTATCATTATTATTCTTATCATTATTATTGTCATCATGCTATTGTCGACGATCATGATGATGATGATGATGATAATGATGATGAACAGTACTAGTACTGGTAGTAATAGAGGCACGGTAATAATAATAATAATAATAATAATAATAATAATAATAATAATAATAATAACAATTAAATATTATTATCATTATTATTATTATTATGCTTACATACTACATCCAATGTTAAATGGTTTCCTTTTACTGCACATTATGAATTTTGCACGTGTAATTTCCAGCGTCACGTCTGGTAATATTTTTTATTTCGAATGTATTCTCACTAGACACAGCTTCATCTTGATCTGACAAAGGATCAGCTTTTGTCCATTGCCATGTACACATCGGATTACAGTCAGAATCGCAGGATACATTTACGCTGTCATGTTCTATTATCTCTGGTACGTTTGTTGTAAATGTGATGACACTAGGACCAGCTGCAACAGTTATATATATATATATATATATATATATATATATATATATATATATATATATACATAATTATTTTAAAGTAAATTATGTTTTTCCGAAAACACTTACCCAATCTCACGTCATTAAGGTTATTAGCCTGCTACCACGCGAATCGGTATATAGAGAAAGGGCAATATCTATTGCCCATTACCTGCTCTTGATAGCACCAATTGTAGCCAGTTTTTATCTGAGCTAGATACTAACGAGGATGCTCACATGGCGGGGTTATTGGGAGGGTGTTTAAGTAATGTGATTTGGTAAGTATTTTCGGAGGAACGTAATTTATTTAAAAATGGGCTTTCTCCTTCAAATGCGTTACCCAATCACATTATGTTACAAGAATAAGTAAGAGGAGGATGCTGAGCATCAGACCTCTACCTCGGACATCCTTCTGGGGACGAATGACTGGATTCCCAATAAGAAAGGTAACCCGTTCTTCTAATGACACAAGCAACACAATCCGGGATCCCTTGACCTGGGACTCATATATGGTTGAAAAGATTAAGTTAAGATCTTCTCACCTACCAAACGTTTCACTGGCGAATCCAGGGAAGGTAACAGGCTGTGTTGATTGATCCAGTTGGAACTGGTGGCCGTTTGCTCTGCTACCATCGGCCCTACCAGATCTAACGTTTGTCTCCGCTACGCTAAATCTCTGAGGTAAAAACTCGAGAAGGTTAACTCAGCATGCCAGCCAACAGTTTCTACAATATCTTGGATGGAAACCTGTGTTCGAAAGTGAGGCTCGCAGAAATGGCTCTAATCTCATGATCTGTACTCTTCATAAGGCGACTCTGATCTTGTGAGATCTCAGAGTAAGCCGAGCTTATAACCCACTTCAACCACGAAGCAAGGGCTTGAGAGGTGCTGTCCTGTTTTCCTGACTTCACTGGGAGGAGGATGCGTTTGCTCATGCAACGACTTGTCTCTCTGCGTCTCAAGTCGTGCTTGAGGGAGCGGTCAGGACCTTGCACGGCGGCTGTTCTCAGCTTGTCGATGGAAGAGAATGGACGGACGGTAAATGTTTTTGAGCTACGAAGCCTGGTTGTATTAGGAGGATTTCTGAACCATCCGATCTGACCTGAAGAGAGATCGGGTCGACTGAAAGGGCATGTAGCTCACTGGCCCTGCATGCGAGAACTAAAGCTATCAGAAAACATGACTTGTATGATAGAAACGTTAGCGAAGTGTGGGCTAGGGGCTAAAACGTGCCTTGAGTTGAGCCGTGTTAAAACCCAGGAAAAGTTCCATTTGGGAAGCAATTTTATGAGTTTTGGTTACTGGAGATCCAAATTGGCTAAAATATCAGAAAAGTCTCTATCATGCCCAATGTCAAATCTGCCATGATGTCGGAATGTGTCCAATGTCATAGATCGTGAGCCACTGACAGTGATCGGGGCCAATTTTTTCTGCTCAAAGAGAAAGAGAAAAAAATTTGGCCAATTGAGGGAGTGAGTCACACAAAGAGACGAAATGCTGGACCCGGCGCCAGTATCTAAACACACGCCACTTCCTCCCATAACATTGGTGGGCCTTTTTGCTCTGGAGATTCTCTCGTTAATCAAAGGTTTGATTTGTTTGTCTCGCAAGGCTGTCCTCGTAAGAGCCGATGGTGAATAAGAAGAGCGTGGTTGTGGCAGGGAAGGACAAGCCGTTACAGTGGGTGCTGGAGAAGATTCGGGTTGGGCGGAATCTTCCTGGGTGTACTATCGCTAGAACGAGTAGATCGGTGATTCAGAATTTATCCCATTAGAGAGGGGCTATCAGAATCATCTTGCCATTATAAACCCTAAGTCCTGGATTTTTCAAGTATCAGCACTGAAGGAGGTTGAGGCAAACCCCTCCCAAAAATTCACAGTGCATACACAGCCCACGCTTTTGGGTCTGGAACTGGACAGACAAAGGTGGGTAGCTTTTGATTTCAACTCGTCGTCAAAAGGTCGATCATCGGATGCACACGAAGTGAGCAAATCCGAGTTAAGACCGATTGATTGAGCGACCATTCTGTGTGAAGGTCATGACCACCTCTGGATTGATTCTCGGCCAAGACACTGATGCTGCCTGGTGTGTATCTGTTTTGTATGTTGGTATGGAGATTGTTATACCCATGTAGAAAATGTTAATTCAGAACACAGGTCGAGTGATTTTTTGCCTCCCTGTTTGAGGAGATACGTCATCACCACACACAGAGTTGTCAGACCGAATGCTGGCTGATATCGCCTCATAGGTTATCATTTCGGAAATGAAAGGTATTGATGACAGCCTTAATTTCAAGGATCTTGATGTGTAGACGCCATTCCCCTGGCTCCCAGGTGTCGCTGACGGCAGTGAATGTCAGTAACAGTTGGGCATCCCACACAATGCGCACAGGCAACTGTATCTACCATTCATTTCCGCCTGGGGCTTCCTTAGCGGGATTCCGATGATCAGCCGACCTGGACTCCCCCATTGATTGGGAAATAATCGAATCTCGTGCGTGATCATGACTGTTTGGTTAAGAGGCCATAAACACGGGGCGCCAATGTGCTGGCAAGGCTCACAGAAAGAGACGGCCATGCAGTATCAAGTTCACTTCCGTATAATAAATCGAGGAGTTGCAATAACTCACCCGATGTAATCAAAGCCCTGCTGAAAAGGAATCGATAGTTCAACGATTCAGGTTACGCGAACACAAGCGACGGGCCAGAATTCCGGTTTGTTGAGAACTCCATACCCAGGTTGGACGAAGTTCGGAGATAAATGGAGGTCTGACTTTCCCAATTCGTTAAATACCTTAGTTGATCTAGAAGAGAAGGAAGATCATTCCCTCCTTGGAGTAGGATAGAACTTAACTTGTTTTTATGTGGGATGCCGCCCAGGAACGTTGTCGTCGATGTAGATGACGTCTGCCGAAACAGGGAGACGACGCATTCGCTTGTCTTAGTGAAAGCCCATGGGCTGAAGTTGAGGCCAAAGGAAAGCAAAACGGAGAAACTTTGCGAGAGACGGGATAGGTAGGGACGTAAAAGTATACGTCTGTCAGATTGAGATTGACGGCATACTCGATCCGTCTGGCGGACAGGCGGACTGACCACGCCGTCTCCATCTTGAATTGGTTGAAGCATCTCCAGTCAATAGTGGACCTCAATCTGCTGTTTAGCATTCCAAAAGGTAAACAACTTGAGTAAAATGCTATTGGTTGTGGCTGTTACACAAGCTCATGTACCATTCTCGATGAGCAACCGTATCTCCTAGAAAGGCATCCATCTCTCGATCCGACAGTGTATTCGTGAAGAGGGGAGAGGAAATTGTTGATGAACGAAACCTGAAGCCCCTCCGAATGACCTGGGTCAGCCCACCCCCATCCCCGTTCTGAGGGAATAGGGACGTCATGTGAACTCAAAAATATGTTTCATACCGCCACTGTTCGATTGCATCAGGGAATCGATGTTGGTGCACGTGTGACTAGGGAGATCGCCTGTCTTGGGACCGCTGCACTTCCGTTCACACTGAGGGAGACTGAGTGGTTCTAAACGCCCGTGCGGATTGAGCGGGAGGGTCAGTTCATGAGCTGGCAGCATCCGATTTTCATCTATTATTCCTTCAAAACAACCGTGACCCGAACAGGGTCGTCCGGAATGGAGTGTATGGAAAGGTAAGAGTGACGTGAATCGCACACATGCGACACGTCGTATCAAGAGTAGATCCCATGAAAGAGCTGGCCATAATATGGTGAGCAGCTCTGGTCAGTGACCCTAGCAATCCTGGCCGTCGCCTCCCAAGCGTGAATGTTGCCGGGTGTCGGCAACTACATCCCTACCCAACTCTGACAGGTATGTTGCAGATTTGTCTACCCTAATAAAACGGACTGGTTTACGCATGAAACGCTACTACATTCTTGTCAAGTGCCGGGAGATCGTCTCTGAAGGCGTCTGTCGCCGTAAGTCCGTTTCTTCCTCCTCAATGAGTTCTACCAATTCTACAGAGCAGTCGTAAGGGTGGGGGGCATTCTGAAGTAGCCAATACCCCCCCCCAAAAAAAAAACTTTCCTCGACGTCAGCTTGAAAGCTAACTTTAGGCTTTTCCATGGTGGATTTGAAAGAGTCCCGTTGTACGCACTGTGCGTCGAGGCCCAACTGGGTCTGCTTGCAGCGGTAGAAAAGACATACCGTGGTATGAATATTTCAATTCCATCCTTAGTAAAACTTCACTAGCTCTCCCATGTGGATAGGCAGCGAACATACAAAGTCCGACACTATCGGCAATGTCGTTTGGTTTGCCCGGCGCATGGTCCGCCTGGAAGTTGGCGGAATAGAAGACGGTGCAACTATTACCTATACCGGCCGCTTCAAAGGCCGGTTAGATAGACAGATTTCTTGATAAAACCTCTGTCATTGAATGTGCATGTCGCCGACAATACTCTGGGCCGACGGATCTGTCCATAATATCCCCTTAAGTCATAATTAGCTGGACCCTGTGTTGGAATGGATGTATGGTCCGGTTTTAACATGCATTAGATCCAATCGATAAGGTGTGAACGGCGTGTTATCGGCCCAGATGCTGGCGGTACACAAACTATCCAGAAAACACAGGTACCAGCCGCATCAAAGGCCTGGTTGAATAGACGGATTTTCATTGAAATCTTTGGTATAGTAATGATAGGATGCCAACGCAGTGGCTACAGCTGGACGGTGACGATGTAGGGATGGCTGGTGACTACTGGACGGTAGGTGATGGTAAGGCATTATTAAGAGTTGAACCCCATGCGCCTGGACTTACAGGCCTGAAGACCATGCCCGTGCATGAGGGGATGGGGGTGGATTTACGCCTCGTGGCCGGCCTAAAATTGAGGAATAATCCCCAATGAGTCGGTATCTTCCTTGATTATTCTGTCTTTCCTTCCGTTCAATGCCGAACGGATGATCACTCTGAACGAAGGTGAATATTATGCGTATAGTAAACATTCTCCTGAAGCGTCACAAGAAGAAGAAAAAAAACAGAGCATAGATTAGTATGTGACTAACTACTTTATAGTATAAATCGCCGATCAGTATATCACTAATTACCAAAGAGTAAGCCCAGACTTCCACTGATTACGTATTGTAGACGGTGTATATCAGAAATAGTGTATACATCATATAGCAAAACATGAGTCATGGTAGACTTCCATACTCTGAAGATGTATATAAGTCCGTTAGATTGACATTCTGCTGAAAAGACAGAATAAATTCAAGCTAAAGCAGGAACTAATAATGTGCTGAAAACTACTAGGTCGCTAAAACTGTCGTAAATAACTAGTCAATGAAAATGCCGTATCGGAAACCTATGCTTTGTTATACATTAATGCACACTGCTTAAGTAATATTTAAACCATACTTCTATCAAAACAGCATGACATATGAATAAACTAAACATAATTATCAAGTAACACTTCAGAATTCCGCTAATAAGAGCCCCGTAACGGACAGAGGAAGCGAATAAAGTCAAAGGTACGCTAACACGTAAGGATCTTGTATATAGTCAATGAGAGCTTGGTGTGAATATAGTCTTACAAGACGAAGTCCCGACAAGCGACAAATCACTCAAAAATCGCCAGAAATTGTAAAACAAAGCATACAACCTGCACAAGATCGATATATCCGAGCAACGTATTTTCGACTTTTAGTAGGGCTGGATTCGCGAGGTAGCAGGCGTATATTAACATTCCTAATGCAGTGTGATTCGGCAACGTGTTTGAAGGATATATATGTTTCATTCAGCTAAATTATAAGCACTGTCTTTATTCTCCCTGCTGAAAGAATGTGTTTTTGGAACCAATAGTCCAATGACCATTACACCAAAACTAATTAAATCTCAATGTACAGTAGGATATTAATTGATTTTAGTTCAATACCTTACGTTGAAACTCAGTTTTGTATATACTGCTGTGAAGATTTTCAACATGTGAACGTCAGTCCCTGTTTTAAGCCAAAGCAACAGGCATGATATATCCAATGGACAACGTGATGATATGTAACGCGCGTGCTGACAAATACATTTTGACAAAAAGGTGTAATCAACGGAATAAGTCCAAGGATTCATCATCTTTGATGCAGCCAATTTACCCCGCTTCGTTAATATGGTAAATCATAAACTAAATTAATAAAAGGATTGTAAAAACGAATCGATATTAATTATTATTTCTGTATTATTAAATATCCGATTTGAACACATTACTTGTTACACAATTATTGCAGCTTTTATTCAGTTAAAAAGTCCAGCAAAACACCTTCTGTACAGCTAATATCTTTCATTGGCATCAATTTTGTTACTTTATGAAGAATAATAACATTTTCGTTGGTACTTTAATTTGTGGATTGTGAAAGAGTCATATTGATTTTACTTAATATTATGGTTGTTGCTTGTTTTAATTCCTGGCTGGAAGCACTATGAAATCCATTAAAATTGAGACTTGAACAAAATAGAAAATATACACTCATTTGAGAAATTTCAAACATAATGTTCATTATCTCTTTCAACTGCATTTTTAAGGTTACATCCATCCTCTAGTTAAAGGTTTCGCATTTTTATATTTTCTCCAGACCTTTATGATCTGTCTCTCTACAGTTGTGGATATGTTTGACTTAATACTTGTGTACCAGGTCAACAAACCCCAAGAGAACACATAAATTATTTCCACATCAAAATAAACACTATTCTCTTTTTGATTTGTGTTTTTTCCTATTTTGCACGACATAAAAAATAAAAACAAGCTTTAATGCTCAAAACCTAAACCATTATTTCAAAGAAATATACTTACACATTTTTATTTTATATGGATCACTCTCTAATGCACTCTCGGGCTCGATACATGTGTATGAGCTGTATTGATCGTCAGCTGTCACGTTTCTTATCGAAAGGTAAACGTTGCTGTGAGAATGTATACTGTTGTTTTGTATTAGAGATGTATTAAGCTTCCAGAGGAACTTTCCCTCAGACGAACTGGATGACAAACACTGTAACACTAGAGACGAATTCGAAGTGGTATATCGAACTATATCTATCCTTGGAAGCATTGTCTTCTCTGTAAAGATATCGATACGTACATGTTTTAAATTGGAAAAAATTGCGAGCTTCTGAAAGACGCTAATCCAGATTGCAACTACATGTTCAACTAATACCAGGATAGACTGTCTTCGTGCTGATTGTCTTGAATATCTGGATTATCAGGTCTCCTTTTATTTTGTGCCCTGAATTGATAGCTTTATAATTAATTAATCCTGCTTGTTCGAGCAATAATCTACTTGTATGTGAGCGTGTTTTGAAGCCCAGGTGTCACTGACAAATTTTAAGTGGAGACCACTAAGATCTGAATATAATTTCATGTATTATTGAATATTAAGTTGAAACATAAATCATTATATTGAATAAATGAACAACTTTATATTCAGTTAAGTAAAGCTATATATTCGTCATTTGTTTGCACGGTCAGCCGAATGGCTATTATGAAATGTACTCTATCGCTGCGTAAATGCCATTTTACTGAGTTACATTTCTTAAATACCTCTATACATAATAGATAGAATACAAATTAATACTGACTCTAAATGGGATTTTGAATATGTACCTTTGTATGAAACTCGTCGCAAATTTATTTTCGCAGCATCATTAGGTAGAAAATATTAGAAGACAAAATGGCGCCATTTGTATCTACTCAAATATCCACATAGCAATGCCTCTGTTGCCAAACCTACATCTCCTTCGATACAGATTGAAGACACGCTTTTAAGCAATGAAAATATAGTTTGCAAACAGTGGATAAAGAAAGTTTAAAGAGGAGTAAAACGATGTGTCATAATCTGGACACTTGAAATAACTCATCGAAGGCGTACCATCATTCTGGCCCAGTAGAAGCACATAGGTCCATTTTTATAAAACATTATCAATAATGATCAAAAATACGCGTTACTGTTCGTGAGAGCACTTTTGGATGCCTGCGTATGTGTATGCATCTATGTATGAGAGAGATAGGGGGTAGGAGAATTGCCATGCCACATAGTTTGAAAACGATAGCGAAAATAAAACAGCAGCATGATTAAACTTACCGGTGAAAAGAGACGAGTGATCCAGAAATCCTTATAGCTCTGCAACAATGCTAATGAAATACTTTATTTTAAACTTGAAATGGCTAAAGTTAAGTTTCTATATTATATTTCGTCACCCCACCCCCACCCCCACCCCCTTCCCGCGACACTCGACATAGCGTCAGATCTACAGACCATCACACAGACTAATCCTGCTCTGCTTATTTCCAGGTACTCATCAGCTGCTTGTGACATTAAAAACTATTGATAAGAAAGTTATGTCCAACCATTCCTTCAAAATCAGAACAGCTTTATTTTACATCTTTGTTTAAAGCACTGAAAATAAAATTAACATTATTTCCAATTCTTTAGACAATACTTTTCTTGATAAACAAATCCTGAAACAAAAAAATCGATTGATTTAGATATTTTAACTGGCAATTCTGGTCTGTGCAAATAACAATGTCATAAATTTGTGTTTGACTTTTTTATTTTTACCTTTACTGCTTCGGTTATTTCCGATAAGGTCTTTTAAGTTTATTTCATCTTTATACTTAAATTATGGGAGAGGCAACATTTTGATTGATCATTTTTATTTTTTGCAAAAGTGAGGGATTACCACACATATATACAAACAGACGTGCAGAAAAACATATCGATGTATCGTGCTATTTGATTTGTCGAAAATCAAACTATGAAACCAAACAAATCCATGATGTACTGCCGAGGAGACTAACTCGTTTTCGTTAAGTCATAAATTTCTTGTGACTTAATGGCGCACATAATTGTTTTGAAAACTGTCTACAATAATTTTGAAATTTGTTAGAAAGGCTATAGAGTTCTACCTTGAAACTGCATGGTTGCGGGCTTTAGGAAAATTATAATAAACATATTTTCAGATTGACTATCAATGTAATGAGGAAGGTGCTGGCTCTTTGAAATTGTTGTAATTGGGAAAATAACTATAAAAAAATTGCTTTAACATCAATGCCACTAAAACGAAAAGACAAATTGCATTTTTATTTGCGAACGTATCTTTGAGGGACTATAGAAAATGTGCGTTCACCTGTGTGATACATTGTCACTCTGACTATATTGTTTCATATCTCATTCGGAAAGCTTTGCAGACATGCATAGAAAGTTAGAATAAGGGTGACCAAAAAGATAGACGAGGGAAGTAATAAAGCAACTTTTATACTGAGCTGGGTAAAGGTTGCCTTTAGCAGATTATGCATCATTTTGTGAAAGAAACACATTAAAAGATACATAAAGGATAAATAAATAAGAAAGATACAAATGAAAAATCCAGTATATCCTAGCAAATGCCACATACCAACTGCCCGTAGAACAACACTGTAGTTGAAATCCTTCGAATTCCGTTGTCCTGAAACGGTGTATGTGCCCACATCCTCTTTTGTGATGTTCAACAAGGTTATATTCACTGTAAATGTTTCGCCTGCAGACGTATATTCAGAAAATCGCACTTTTTCTTGTTTTTCAGGTACGACATAATAATTTGCGTTAGGCCACACCCACAATAACGGCGATTTGTTATGAAATATTTTGAATGCATCTCTTGTCGCATTGCTCAGTGTATATGAAAACGATACATTTCTTCCAATTATGGCTTGAACTGACCTTCCGTCTAATGTATTATTTGATACTGTACAGAAAAGCACTAGGTATAAAACGTACTCCATTGTCTCTGTAGAATTATGTTTCCGTCTAAAGCCAGCATGTCACGTTAACAAACTTTGAAAGATGGTTTGTTTACTCTCCAATGTATGTCTTAAAGCTTGATTGGAAGAATGGTTTCGTAATATTCTTCGCGCATCACCATAGTTATATACAGTATTATCGTTGAATCTACAAAATGGATTAAGTAATTACATTTTATAAATGTTAGGCATCTTGCACAAGTCCCCCCAAAAGTAGAAGAAACTTCGCCCGGTCGTTACTTCATACTTATATGGTAATAAGTCTGTTCCTCATAATCCTATTGACACTGCTACTAAAGTGATAAAGACTGGATACATGTTGCCACTCATATATAACCTATTGGAGATGCACACTATAAATATCATTTCATTGTCCTAAGCTGAAACATCAGTGCTTGTTTCTACGATTTATTATGACCGTAGTAATCGGAAATACATGTATCTTTGTGTATATGTGTAAGAACATACAGGGAAGGAAATGGAAAACTTTGCAAACTCAATAGAACTTCACCCCTTCAAATCAAAAGTGTGTATGTGAAAGAATAAATAATGAAAGCAATCAGTAATGATAATATCGAAATTAATTCCGTGCTGAATCAGTAAATTATTTAGTACATTAATCACTTCGCTAGAAAGATATGTCTATATGCATGTACATAGATATATAGAACAATGTATTGATCACTCGATATTAATTATGAAACAATAATACTGGAAATGGAAGACAGATATATATATATATACATATATATATATATATATATATATATATATATATATATATATATATATATATATATATAACGCAAGGTTGGGGTCTTGTGGCTAAATATTTTATATCAAAGAGATAACAACGACAATGATGAAACTATGAAAGCAGCAACGACTGCTAGCACTGCTAAAACATAATCTGCGAACAAATATATCATAAAGTTAAATGGTATTTCCTGACTACTGCCGTAACGTATTTTTGCATTCAGTACGATATAATTCAGCTGTTAGATAGAGCCAACAGGTTTCTGAACTCTATGTAGGGATCAAGTGCATTTGCAATGAATGTGTTCAGTGACTGCTTTATTCCTTGATGATATCAAAATCCGTTTTTCTTTGATCTGAGCGTTTCAAAGATTGCAATTATTTTTATTATTACGTTGGGAAATTTGATAACATAGTGTCATGGATTGTTCTACCTTACCCAGAGAAATATAGACAGTAATTAAGCAAATGAAGTAATAGCATGCAATTATCGTTGTTACGACTACATGGTCTCAAACTAAGCAACATATAGAAGCAACACCAACAATGTATGAACAACCTAGCAAACAATTTAATTATCTAGGTTATAAAATTCAAGTTTACTAGGAACGGACAGGATTGTGAGAAACATACAAAAAGTCGTACACAGTACTATCAGAAGTTCAAAAAATAGTGAGTCGAATACATTTAAGGTCCTTAAATGTGCTGATATGCCAATATCCTTAAATACGCTGAAGTGCCAATGACGTATAAAAGAGTATTGTCTTAAACTCCTTGATTGAACTCACAATAATCACGAAATGTTGCTCTATTCCAGAGTCAATGACTACCCTGTAATTCCAATGAATAATGTAACCAAATTTGTCCTCTCTATTTATATCTACAAACAATATTAACTACATCTTCTGATTTTAAATCAAGAACATAGGAATAAGGATGAATTAATTGTCAACTTATTCGTCCTTATATACACAATTCGGCTCATTATGGCACTATTTTCCTACTTGATCTATATCGCAATACCTCCCACGTAGCATATTTCACAGTACATCTCCACATGGCAAGAGTACCCACCTGAATGAATGGTAAACCACACCAAACTAGTCAACAGATTCACTATTAGGATTAACTTTAAACTTGTAAACACCTGTTTATAATATTAATATTTCCTGCGTTGGTCATGATTATAGTTGATGATACTTTTGTTGTTATAAAGGAATTTTTCTGCCAACGTCAGACTCTTAGATAATTAGTTTTGGACGTAACATTAATAACCTTCATTTCTCAGTATTTATGGTCTAATTTTATATCCATTTCAATTCAGGCACAAGGATCTGGCTATTATTATTAATAATAGTAGTATTACCATTATTATTTATGAAAACAAAATTTTACGAAATAGTGGAATATTGGTTTTCTACTGTGTATCAGTTATATTTTATCTACAATTGGATAATTAATTAAATGGTCATTTACATTAGCTTACATGACATTTCAAATACAAACATGCTATATAGATGTGCCTTTTAAGCTTTAATAATTATCCTTTATCAAACAGAAAAATGGTTAATTTCATGTTTCATTATGCATATAAAGTTATACATAGAATATTTTCCGTGACTGAGTGGAAGTCAATGCATGCTCTTACCATCTCTAACCTATTGGTGTGAGAGGTTTCCCAGCAAACAATACTTTCGTTGAAGTCTTGGTGAATACATTTTTTATGATCAATCAGCAGAAAACAGAAATGATTACATTAAAACTGGTGGAGATTCTAATGAATTTATGTTTCGCCCCGCAAAAATCCGATTTACGAATACGTCTCGTACCACAACGTTTTCTTAAGTGAAGTCTGTGTGAATATCATCGTCCTCACTACTCCTGCAGGATTTCCAGCCAAATCCAACCACATTCTCTTTCTGAGCTACCCAGCAACAATACATTCATAGTTGAAAATGTATCTGGCATTGTCTAGTCTTCAAACATCCCCAAAGACTGAAAAGCACATTGTACTAAGCACTAGCCCAACCTATCTTCTTCATGCCATATTGTTATTGGACTAATCTTAGCTTCGCTTAACACAGACTGAGATATGCTCACCCCTGCCCATTAACACGGGCTCATACAAGTCCACCCCTGTCCCTTACCACTGGTTGATATACACGTCCATGCTTGCCCCGGACACATGATGAGATACATCCAACACGACTCCGAACTTGTGTTTTCAGATGTCCGAAAACAAACACTCTGACAGCCCTTACAGTTTCTTTGATATTGATAGTGAATTCTAATTCAAGCGTTGTTAGTGCTGTTTTTACCGCGACACGTGTAAACATTTTACACCGAACTAGCTATTCTCTATGTGTATGCCAACAACTTGTGTGGTTCGTCCGCCTTTTTCAGTTAGCGTGACTTTAATGTTATCAATAATCCTATAACAGAGGGAAACTTCTTCAACAAGCGATAGATTCGCGCATACAGCATATCCTCTGCCATCAAAGTAAGTATTTCCATGTAGATCAGTCCCAGAATCATTTTGCATGGCTAGGGTGTCTTGTAGAATAGCTAACGTTATGAACTATTATGTTCTAAATTTGTAAATGCATAACCACTGGAACGACAGTGGCATGCTAAAATCTAGTATGATACATTATCTGATATAATTACGAATGTCTGGACTAATTTTGTGGAAGCCTTAACACTAAAGTGTCAGTTTGATTATGTAGCTTGGATTTGTCAATTTTATCCAGCAAAATATGGTTTTGTGGAAACCGTTTTGAGCTACTTAAGTAGCCTTATACAAACTGCATCTTGCAAAGTTATTCCAGATTTGAGAATATTGGTCGCGACAATCAATGGATTAGTATCAGCTATCAAAATAAAAGTTATGAACAAAAATACGTTTGATACGGAATATTGTTGCGACATGAAGCCACTTCGGCAGAGACATCTGTATGCGCCACTAATAACCCTGACTTGGCGATCCCTCAATCATTTCCAGCACAAACAACATTAATCCAAGGTGATATTAAAGCAATCGGTTCAAAACAAAACAGAAACGTGTTCTCTCAGCCTAGTGAAGAAGGTGCGTGAAACAATTAATCCTCAACTAGACCTAATTACCAACACGTTAACTGATTTGTTTATCAACTATATGTGCTGATATTGATATACCTATCACACCGATTTTAAATACGTATTATCAGCTCCATCCATCTCATCGATCGATTGACAGCTTTGTTTATCAGCAAGGACAAATAAGCCGATAAACACAGTACTGCGAATGTGGCCGTTTATGTGCTTCACGCACAGTCTAGCGCCTTCAGAAAATTCAGTGTAATTTCTGTCACACAATATGAATGTGTATGTGTGTATATATCTGTGTGTGTGTGTGTGTGTGTGTGTGTGTGTGTGTGTGTGTGTGTGTGTGTGTGTGTGTGTGTGTGTGTGTGTGTGTGTTCAAGCTCACATAAAACTCCCAAAACAACGGGGATTCAAGCTTACCCGGAGCAGTCAGCACGTATCTTCGTTACTGTTTCAGAACCAATTTACATTCAAACCATCCATCCCACTCATTCGGCGATAATTTTCCCAGTAGAAGACAAAAGGGCTTTTGTCGATACTTTACAGCATTAAACAATCCATTGAAAAAAAACAAAAAACAACATAATGATGACATTACGGCAGATATTGCGAACAATAAATATGTTCACATTTAACTGCACTCTTAACGCAAGTACTTCTTTCATCGTTCCAGTCATCACAGGGAAGCAGTTAATACCAATTTAGATAAAATGCATTTTACTATGCTCACAGTCTACACAAAAGGTATTCTGTGGCTTATAATCATACAGTAAATATATATATATATATATATATATATATATATATATATATATATATATATATATATATATAGAATATATGTATAGTATGTACGCTGTATCAATGATATACCACGAGATGTATACATTTTTCATTAAAAGGAAACGAAGCTTGCTGAGTTTCCTTTTAATGAAAAATTTACACAGCGAGTGGTATATCATTGATACAGCGTACATACTGTACATATATTTTATTTATATCACATACAAATACATATATTTGCCCTTTGAACGGAGTTCAGATTTACGACAGGCAGCTGTGTATTGACCGAATGAATGAACTCCTCACATCCCCGAGTGTGTCCGCTACAAAATGTAGTTCTATGCCTTTTGTGGCTATTCACAATTACCTTGTATATTGATAAGTTGATTCTTTTCTTTTTTAGTTTCTATTTTTCTTCACATTGATTAAATGAATATAATACATATTTATGATATAAACATGAAAGATGGTTTTAATGATAAAAGTAGAGCACTACAAAAACACATAGCTACGCCATTCACATGAACGCTGCCATTCACGTACCGGCGCTTGGTAATTAATGTGGAATATAAACTAAGCGAAATGACGAACCAAAGAGAGGTAATTAAAATATTTTAATATATTTACAGTTGATCAAAGTCATTATCTGCTCTAGTACCACCAACAATAAACTCTCTCTCTCTCTCTCTCTCTCTCTCTCTCTCTCTCTCTCACACACACACACACACACACACACACACACACACACACACACACACATATCATTTGGTCGGTTTGACTTAACTTTTACCATCATTCATAAGTCCAGAGACATCGTGGGATGACACAAATGAAAAAAAAATCCTCTACGTTCGGCATTTCATAGATATTAGCCCGTATCTTGCTACGATGGTCCAGAGAGAGAGAGAGAGAGAGAGAGAGAGAGAGAGAGAGAGAGAGAGAGAGAGAGAGAGGCGGGGGGCCTTTGGATATTTTCATATTTAATTAATAATAATCGATTTTTAGAACATCATAGAATGTTTGACAAACAACAACAAAACATTACATGCATCACAGTATGTAGTATGTGTACCACGTAACCGAGGAATTTACTGTATATTGTTGACTTGGTTTGCAACTTTCTATCATTGATAAACACTGTAGATAAATCCCAGGGAAAGTACACACGTTTCGTTACGACAAACCATATTCATGTAGGTTACATGGTGTAATTTCTATTTCAAGGTTATAATACATCCCAAATTCCTTTTCTGTCTCACTCCACATTTCTGCGTAGTTTGTCCGATATGAATGGGGAGGGAGGAGACAGAAAGCAGAAAGGGCTATGATGAAAATGTGTACCATATTAAATGCATTTAGAAAAAGAGGATTATTATTACTTTTCATCGTTATTTTCATACGTCACTAATGATTAATGTGTGGAAATTCATCATTGATCTAGAATCAACTTCAGACGCTCGCTAGAACGTTTTTATTATGCGTATTATTGCGCCATAGGCGGATTACAATTTCATATATGAATTATATGAAATTGCTTTATACCAACACTTTAAATGCCATGTTATTTTTAATGTATGTGGTGTATTTCGGCCCACGGATTAACTGGATTGTAAAGAGCCTTTCTATTTTGTATATTGTCAGTGTAAGAATGTGGTATTTAGATAGGATTATTCTTGCATACGTGACAAATGGCATTTTGTTTAATTGCGGTGTTCAAATTAGTAAATCACACAGCGTATCACGTGTAGTACCATGTGACCTAAACTCAAGACTTAAAACAGCCAAATGGTATTAAATTTATTCAGTTGTGTTTTAAACATTGAGGGGTCGAGATGTTTCAATTGTTGAAGCCAGATTGTTTTTGAAGTTCATTTGTTTTTGGAATTTAATAATTTGTTCTCTAGAAAACCAAACAAGTGTATCTTTTTATAAAAAAATCTGGGAGAAAGAAATTCAGTGGAAATTTATTATGGAGTTATACAGAAACATAGACTGTGATTCAATCGAAGATCTGTTACCGCCACTCTTATGACGTCATCGTCTCCATATTGGAATTTCATCACGATTCGAACCTCGATTTTATTAGAACTGTTTAGTGTTAATACTTGTATTTTTCAACCTTAGGATTAAATTTTGGATTATATTCACAAACCGTAAGTCTAATTTCCAATTCTTACATTGTTTTCTAGGGAAATAAATTATTTTGTTAAAACTTACAAAGCTTTTTGACTTCACTCTTTTCTCTTGTTATTATTGTACGAGCCTACACGTAACTATATATATATATATATATATATATATATATATATATATATATATATATGTAACATGTATTAAAGCATGAGGCAATGTGTTAGCTTTGCATATAAACAATTCAGTTTTTCTTAATACAGTCAAAGAGTAAGGCCTCTTGAACATGTCTCATCAATTTTATATTCTATATTTTGATCGAACTGTTACGTGTCTACGCTCGTACAAAAGTAACAAAGAAAAGAGTGAAGACAACAATCTTTGTAAATTTAACAAAATAAATTATTTCCCTTGCAAAACAAGGCAAAAATATTAAAAAGGACTTACGGTTTATGAATAAAATCCAACATTTAATCCAATACTTAAAAATATAAGTCCTATCAGTAAAAAGTTCTAAATGAATCAAAGTTCGAATCCCCATGAAGTGCCAAGGTGGAAGTCGATAACGTCTTCTATAACCTGCTTTGTGTTGTTGTGTCTACAGTTCCTTGTTGAATCACCAAGAATAATATTCCGGCCTTAGAATTGCGAATAATTTTCAGTAAATGTCTTTATCCAAGAATTCTGATGAGCACAATTATTTTCCTGGGAAATAAATTATTAATTCCTAAAAATAGAAAAATTTAAATCAAACTGACAACAACAAAATAAATACCTTTGTGCCCGAAGATATGAATTACAACTGACTAGAAAAACACTATGATACGTCACTTTAACTCCACTTACAACGCAGAATGGACCACGTGATAGTTCACGTGATCACTTACTTTCAAACGACGTAGTATCATTATATGTCAGTTATCACGTAGGCCATGTACGGATTCGATTGTACTGAACGAATCTTACTATAAGATTCAATAATAAAAAAAATAAAAGAAGTTTGTTTTTTTTTTGTTTTTTTTTACAACAGAGCTGAAGTTGACTCTGAAATCTAGGTCACCAAAAGATACCATGTTTCTATGAACTGCGTATATATCATGTTTAACAGAACTGAACAGAATTTTCTGGAAAAATGTCAAACCCAGTGAATAAAGTATCATTACAATAACATGTAATGAAATACAAATAAAATAAAAAAGCATTTAAAACTAACACACAAGTATTTAAATTACATATGCGTAACAGAACTATCTTCTTCAAAGAAAAAAAAAAGAAAATGCACTTGTATACACCTAAAATTTTCAAACCATATGATGCCATTTTTCTTTATTTGCTGTTGCTGTTATATATGGAATTGATGATAGATCATACCAAGATAATATGAATGTACATTATGAATATTAGTAGCTGTAGATATCAAATATAACCATTATGAAAATATAGACATATGTAAACATACATTGCATAATATATAGATATTCCAAGTTAAAAGCGATTATAAATGACTTCACACAGCAATTCAAAATAAAGTTGACTAAGTGAAAAATCTATCTAAATATTTATATTGATTTACAGTTGCAACGTTTTTAATACAAGTTTACCTATTTGACTCAATGACTGTGAGGTATGTTCATTTGACAAAGCAAAGTCATCAAAAACATGGATACTGAATTTTGGAAAAAAATATAATTTTAAATGAGCATTGCGAAACGGTACACATGTTTATATGTTCTACTATAATAAAGCAATGTTTCGTTTGCCTTGGTATGTGTTTTGGAATAAATTTATCAACTTACTCCTTGACGAGAGAGTGAGAAAGAGAAGGGGTGGTAGGGGATATTTCCTGCACAAAACACTAGACTAATTTGTTAAAATTTCCATCTAGTTTTCCCCTTGCGGTTGTCCTGCCTCTAGTCCATAAATCATTTTCAAATATATTTACTTTGTGGTACATTAATACATATGTGTGTTGTATTTGTCAATCATGTTACCAGTTCTATCAAACGTGCTTGCTGGAGATAGGGTAGTGGATAAATGGACAGATGAAGCTATGGAAAATCAAGACAACATATGGCACGGTAATATGATTAGAATACTATATAAAAAACGATATCCAGCTACATTCCATTTTCAGACCTTTATCTTTAAGGAGCAGGAAATATAATAATATATTAATTGCTAGAAAGGAAAGTATGTGTTATACCCACGGCTAAACAAAAGGAAATTGTGATGCTCTATGTAAGTTCTGTCAATTCGTCCGTCCGCAATCACAACTCGTGATGAGACTCTGGGATGAGATTGGTCACATTTAGAATGCAGGTTCTCCGTATACTGAAAATCTGGGCCATATCAATATGTTCTTTGACAAGGTGAAAGGTTCAGTAAGCAAAGCAGTGATATTGCCTATTCTTGTTATCAGAATTGAGATCATCTATTTGTAGGAGGACACACCATACGTGTAATGGACTTTTGGTTAAGAAACTTGGGTCGCGGTCGTGAGATGTCCTAGAGCCGAAAGGGGCGGAGGGAGGAGGTGTCATGCAAGATAAGGTGTTGGAAGTGGTCATCATATCTTACGCTAATAACAACTTTCAGGATACTAATAGAATGTGTCCATCCTATATTTAGACAAAACGTACATAAAAACTACTTGCAAATCAACATATCTAGCATAAACTCGCAGCAATTACTGGCTTTATTTTGATATTTATTTTCCAGTTTATGGGACACGCCATTTTTGTAAGAAAGTTTAGAGATTAGTTTTTAGGAAATCGTAAGAAACTACAGTTTTATAGTAAACGCTTTTCGACTTCGACATTATGAATAACCAAAAATGTATCTTACACAACAGGTGAAATTTACTAATAATAATTTAATTTAATTTAATAATACTAATGTCAAGCAGGGCCAGATCAGGTCAAGTGCTGGGGAGGGGGTTTCTAAAATTTCAAATTGGCTCTGATTTTTTTTCTCGAGAGGGTAGCAAGTCAAACGTCTGTGTGTCTATTTACTCAAAGTGTGCTTAATAACCAATAAAAGTGCGCAAGAATGAAACAATGGTCAAATTTCAAGTGAGAAGTGACGGTACGTTTGTGCGTGTGTACGCTTTCTTGGCCGAGGGGAATGAGGTCAGGAAACCCAGAAACCATAGTCTCCCGGTCCAGCCCTGTCAAGCATATTACACTCAGGTTCAGTCTAGATACTAAGCTAAAGAGGAGACAATTCTTAAACTATTCCAGAAGATCAAAAATTTTACCAGTGTAGCATGACTAATCGCAGACACTAATATGGTCAATCACTCTGACGGATTAATGAGATACAAAGAGCTAAAGATTATGTCAGAGGCTTATACAATTGCCATGAAAGCGAAAGTAAACAACAAAACTGACAGGCAGATAAAATGAGTAGAAGGACTTGTTGAAATTAATATAGCTAACTGGCGCAAAAATATAAAATGAAATTTAGTGTGCAATGAAATCAACACAAAAATGGAACACTTACACCAGCAATAAATGTGTGTAACCCAGCAAGTGAAATTGATTCAGCAGCACACAAAATCACAAAATTTTAAAAGTCAAAGAACTGAAAACAAAATCAATTGTTTGCACAATTAAAAACGGATGTCCGAATTCTATATGTCAGTACAACAAGACCAAACAATAGAATTACTTCTTTTGCATCACAAATGAGAAGAAAGGACGTACATATTGAAATCCAGTCAAAGGTAATTTTGTAGTCTCGACAAAGACTGATAAACTGCCATATATCATATGTTTTAGTACTTTCAAACATTAGAGGATGAAGTGTAAAGGCGTGTATCATATCTAAATTAGATATAGATATAATGCTATAGATCAGCGTTTGTCATAATAAATTAATTTAAATGTTGCCTATCGTGACTGAAAATGCAACATAATATTTGATTTTTCAATACAAGATATCCCAGCAAATTACATTTACATGAAATGCAAATTCAAATAATAAGTGTCCTAAAAACAACATAAAACAACTAATAATACGATTGTGATGATGAATATTGATGCAAGCTCTGTTTTCGCTACTGTTGTAGCATTCGCTGTGGTACAGAATGAATTTACCTCAGCGACCTCAGAAGAAAGGTATCTGACGACAACTCAGCTCGAGCGTATATATCCAAGCACACACACACTCACACACACACACACAC
>JAECUM010034704.1:0-20114 GCA_016617855.1 Megalonaias nervosa
ATATATATATATATAATAATGATTAGTATATATAATGTACTAAGCACTTCAAGTACTGGGCTATTAAACTTGCTCAATTAGATGCACAAATCAAAAGAGGGAATTTTTAAAATAATTTATTGTAGTTTTTAATATATATATATATATATATATATATATTACAATGTCATGTTTGCTAAGCCCCAGCTATAAAGTCATGTATAAGCTATAACCTACCCATCTTGGGAATATTACCGCGGCCATGTGTTTAATGTCTAAAGATTGCCGTAGGCTAGTGTTAATCTTTTACGCAAGGTTACATGACCAGCCAGAGACTGGAATCTTGAATCGGCACAAGCGATAGATCACACCATCTAAACAAAGGCTTGTAAGAACGTAACACTGTTAAAATCAAAATTTTTGGCTGCCCTTTGTGTGCCACACAAAACTTCTTCATGTGCCACCTTGTGGCACATGTGCCGTAGGTTGCCGACCCCTGGTATATAGTATATATAATGTGCTAAGCACTTCAAGTACTGGGCTAAACCAGCTAAATTAGATGCATAAATCAATCCAGGGAATTCTAGGGATTTTTTTCACTGGTGTGTGTGTGTTTGTGTGTGTGTGTGTGTGTGCTAGGGTCAGCATTAAAAAAAAATAGGGATGGGTCAGCTGATATGAAACTTTTTTGGGGGGGAAGGGGGTAATTCAAAATATCGCGAGAACCCAATTAAAATAACACTGTAAAATTTGTCAAATAATTTTCCATTAAAAATGATGTAATGACGTGGCAAAATGCCAGGTAACACCCAGTATTATTTTTTACATATTTATGGATGTGAAAATAACAACACTGACAGCAAGGGTTATGATTATATAAATGTACAAGAACAAGGAAAAAAGGAAAAAGTTTTCAGATCTTTTATAGATTTGCAAAGGATTATCAAAATGCAAACAGTTGTGAAGAAAACATGCAATGCAATCTTCGGAACATATTTGTTAAATATATGTTGAGTCTATTACGTTAGGAAATGTAACATAAACATTTTCCACTGTGACTTTTAGACTTCTTGCTGTTGTTAATTAGGAATTAGTCAAGCGCTTTTCAATGTTCTTTGACAGGTCTCTTGAAGAGAAAATGCCAATGCAGCTTATCTGTCAGCAAAGAGTATATTATCATGGGACTAAGGATACCTGCTTACAAGTCCAAATTTAAATTACACAGACCCAGATCTGCCCTTGCATAACGCACCATCAGATGTATGTCTGCAGTTTGTTAGAAGTAAAACAAACAACACTGACCCTGATCTGCCAGTGCATTATGGATGGCAGTTCAGGGTCTATGTAGTCTGCTGTTGGAGTGGATTTATATACATGTATGAACATATATGGTATTATCACTTTTCTAGCTGACATCGTCATTGCCAGTACTATCAACCAAATTATGATTTTATATGGAATGGTTTTAAAAATCCGTAACACATATTATGTAGTACCATTTGCCAGCCAAACTGACTGTTAAGGTACTCTTTTGTTTAAATTCTCACTTTTTAGAAATTTTTGGGAACTGGGATTTCCTTTTATCTTTAACACATCTTCAGAACAGTGATATATATTCAGAGTAAATTCACTTGCATATCACAAAAGGTCACTAAAATGTGGAACGATCTACAAACATTAACACAATAAGAGCAAGACAAAGAGTGTGAGCAAAAATTATGCATCAGACAGAAAACAATGAAATCTCAGAAATATGACCACTCTTCAGGGCTGGGAAACAAGTGGTCTGAATATTGTGAGGAAGTATCTGATTTCAGTGGGAAAGATTCTTATTTTACACTGTAAATAACCAAATATAACAGTTTCAACGGAGTGGTATGATTTTAGGGATGGAGAGAAAATGTATGTTTGCTGAAGTCATTCTTCTTTAATACTTTGTGCATGTACACTAGACGCATGGTCATCCAGAATGATACAAACCTTAGCTATTAATTCAACTGATTCTATAAAAAGTTCTCACAATTACTTAACTACTTCCTTGATTCACTTTCTCTGTCAGCTATTTGCTTTAAACATTTTCACGGCTCAGATAATTTATGGTATATATTTAACCCAGATCATGTTTGATTTTATGCCAAAATGACTATATATATATATATATATATATATATATATATAATAGGATTTCAAACCCCACAATCTGTATGGTTTTCAGAAAAATAACAAATACCCAGGTTGTATAAAATCAATACATTGTATGATATAATATTTTATCATATTATCAGGTATATAATGCAGTGTACTATATTGCCACATATATAATACAGTATACCATATTGAAGTATATACTGCAGTGTACCATACTGCCAGGTATATAATGCAGTGTACCATACTGCCATGTATATATTACAGTATACTATACTGCAAAGTATACAATGCAGTGTGCCACATTGCCATGTATGTAATACAGTCTACCATATTGGCAGGTATATAATAGTTAGTCATATTTCCAAGTATATAATACAGTGTACAATAATGCCAGGTATATAATATAGTATGCATATTACCAGGTATATAAAAAAGTATACCATACTGAAAGGTATATAGTTTATCATATTGCCAGGTATATAATTAACAACCAACTGTAACTGTATCAAACCAAAATCTGTATTTAATGCACTCACAGTTACAGGTCTACTAATGATGTTATCATAAGCCTGACACTGTATAGCGACTTTGTTTCATGGTATTGACTTTGTTTCATGATATCGTCACCTTATGACAACACATGCTTGACCAAGTGTCAAGGCCATAGACTTGTGGAAAACTTGGTTGCTTCTCTTTTCTTCCACTGACCGCTGGACAGTTGATACACATGTATCGATTGAAATGTACTTAAATGATGTTGACACAGCCAACTACAATAAACAGGCTATGTATTAGTGCTCTGTACTGCAGTGAACTTGGACTAACACAGGTGGTGGTGGGGATGGGGGTGGGGGTGAGGGAAAGGTGTGCAGCAGTGAACATATAATCTATACAACATTGCCAATCTGCGCTTTTGGCTGATATCGTTGGTGTGCTAAGTCTGATACATTGTGCTATATGATAACATCAGTAGGGTCTACACTGTGTGAAATGAAAAGCAGAAAAAACAACATCAATCCTGAGCTGCTGCTGCATTATTTCATAAAAGAAAATGGTCACTGCTATTCTCAGTGTATGGTCAAAATAAAAGAGAATACACGGTATGATATAGGAGTAATCATGCTTTTAAACAAATGACATCACAGTGCCCCTGCTTTACATGCTACAACCCCAAAGAGTTTATAGCAGTAACGATAATGAAATCAAGTTTATAAAATTGATTTACATCACAGAGTTTTCAGGACTGAGGAAGCTTTAATCAAATATTTCACCACATGAAACACCCCATTTGGAAATATTTTGGGCCAATAACATTTATCAATAATCAACACTGCCATCTTGCCCACACATCTGAATGAGCAGTCATGTGACTGTGTGACCGAGTTTACAGATTACTCCTATATGATATTAAACAAAAATCTGGAATAGGAAAGAGGTACACAATAGAGACAGTGCATCAGAAAGAAAGAACATTTAAAGTTTTTACTTTGATTTTGTCAGAGTAAATCACCACCACTGGTTTCTGCAAGAAAAAATAAGGAATTTTCACATATATTCAATATATTCTGCAATACATTTTCATCCTTTGTTCTTGGTACAGCCAACATGGATTGCAATACATGTTAGATTCAGAAAAATATCTTGATTAATATATCAGGTGACTCCATGTCAAAGCTTCTGTAAAGTTATCATCTGCTTTCAACTAAGACATGTGAATTGTTATCGAACTGGCTACATGGCCTTTACTCAAAAAGGCAGTCCATTCTGACTACAAAATTCTCCTCTCTTGATAGCATCTGCTTCTGTGTATAATGAAATAATCAAAAAGCCATCCATTTTGAATGAAAGCCTTCTAATTGGTAGTGACAACAAAAAAATAGCCTGTACAATCTCTAAGTATTTGTTCTTGCTATTATTCATATATTGACCAGTACTCTTCAAAGCAAAAGTGGAAAACTCGGAAATCCATCAGTACCCATTCCATTAGCAAATTTGCCAATACATAGTGATCAAAAATTCAATGGAAAGGATGAATTAAGAAAAACAATATTTGTTTTGGTCCAGTATTTTACACGCTGGTGGTATTGATTCATTTAACATGAAACTGTGCTTAAATGAAATACAGGAGTATGAAACTTTTACAATATCTGAATACAATATTTCTGTGAAGCAAACCAGCCATACCAGCTTGATGTACCATACAAACCCAAGTACAGGTCTGATCCATCAGCAAACTTTACAGACCCAGCTCTGACGTTGCATAAGGCGAACTCAGACAGGGGTCTTTGCAGTTTGTTTGGAGTAATTGATAGAACAAATGACATCAATCCTGACCTGCCAGTGCATTATGCAACAGTAAATCTGGGTCTATGATCTTTGCAGGTGGACCAGATCTTTAAGTGAATATATAAATTAATTAACAATAAGTATAAAGGATTAAAATGTTGATTACAAGCCAGAACTATTCTTCAAATCTGCCTCAATAATTAATTACCAGTACTGAAGCAAGGTACAGGTAAGAGAATATATGGTTACAGCAATACGTTTTTTTACTTAAAAAAATAAATAAATATAATGTATATACTATATAAAACATTGTGATCTGCAGAGTCTGGGTATCATTAGCAAAACTCGTAAAGTGAACCCTGTCCGTAAAGAACAGTCAAAATAGCACAAAAACTTGTCCTTTATCAGCAAGAACATTGTCCTTAATGGACAAGTTTCCTTTGAATGGAAGTAAAATATGGTGATAAACTGAAGGAAAAAGGTTTCTTTATCAGCAGAGTACTTTCTCTAAAGGTGTCTGCTATGATAAGTATTGATGCATTTGTAATACCAAGTTCATTAGTATGAAATGGTTAAGGATGATCATGAATTGTTGGAGTATTCAACTTTTGAAAACATTGTAATTTTGAATTGTTAGGGTCCAAGTAATCCAAATGTACTTTAAAACTGACAGGCTGGCATGCATTTTCTTGGACTATTACCTGACTTAAAATATCTCACCAAGTAAGTATCGTAACAGAAAAAAAAAAAAAGAATGTAGTACCCTGTCATTAATTGGGCATAAATTAATAACTGAATGAAAATTCACCAAAAAAAATTACAAACAATTTGCACAAACTGAAGATTATAGATTCCTCTTATCAAATAAGCAAAGAAAGGTACTTGTTGCTGTGTACATATTTCCTGTGTAACATTCAAAATCTCAGTTTCCAGCAAAAGAAAACATGCACTGATGATACAACACAGATCATAATCAATAACTGCTGTTTATTCCCCAAAGTCTCATACTTTTTGGTCAACTTAAAATATTTAAATTTTTTTTGTACAACGCAGTGCAACCCTATACTGAAAGACACTTATGCCAAAATACTGGTCCCACAAGACAGGTAGCCTCTCATGACAGATCATACCCCTTTATAATCAATAAATGCATGCATTAAGATCCGGTCTCACAACACGGATGGTCTCTTATAGCAATGGTCTTTCTTGAGAGGTCTAACTGTTATCCTGGTAATATGATTGTTGCTGTTGTTTTTGTTGTAGGATTTAACGCCATTTTTCAGCACAAGAAAGGCTATACATGGCAGCCAGTATAAATTGTGGAGGAAGAACCCGGGAAAACCCTGGAAAGAACCACTGACCCACAAGAGGCTACTCACTTGGGTAACAAGTAACATCATGTTAATGGTGCCATATTGTAATGACCACATCATTTCAAGCTGTGAATTAAGATTAACTTTACAAAATCAAACATGATCCTTCAAGTTCACAAAAGGTTCTTTAAAATCTGAATCTGGCTTTAGGTAGAACTTTTATATATTTATGTGACCAGTAATTATATAAAGATTGGTCTAAAGTGAAAGGTAGTTTAGTTTAATCGGACAAATTTTCCATTTCATAAAACAATCGGAACAATAAAAAAGGAAATTTGACGACAAAAGTTCCTCATGATATTTCGTAGAGCAGGTTTCACAAATTCCAAAACAGAGGAGACAAGAAAGGAAAATTGAAAACATTAATGCAGCGGTGCATTTATCACAAAACAAGTTCTACCATAGGATATGGATCTCTATTAAATGTCCTTTGGTTCTGTGAGGAATGTCTCTATAGAAGGTTTTGTTGCTTCTGCCAGAAATTAATGGTGTTGATAAAAATTCTGGAATAAAAAATCAAAACTGTCAGGAATTAAATTACAGTAAAATGACACCATAATAAATCTGGATATCCTGGAATTGTACTAGAAGTGAAAAGATCAATAGCTCCAAGGTGCTAACATTATCAGTACCTACTGGTATATTTTCGATAAAGTCAGTTACTGGTACTGCCTATATATACTTGAAGGTTTTTGGGGTTAAAAACTTTTTCTTATTCTTGCATGAAATAAATCTGTAATTAGTAACTGATCTGAGACATTACAGACTTTTCTAAATTCAATACAGACCTAGCATTTAACAAAATTTTCCATGTAGCCAGTAGGACTAGTACATTGAGAAATTTACTAGTCCTGCTGAATCTTTACTAGTCCATCCCACAAAACAATGTCAATGAAAGTTTAATAACACTTTTATTTCTTAAATATCACAGTTCATGATAGCAAACTAAAACTCTTACTTTAGAAAAAGCACCAAAGTAACCTGAAAATATTCACTCGAATATCACAAGAAAAACAATGATTCTCCAGAAACTGAGTGTAAAAAAATGGTGACTACATGAACAGTTTTAAAGATTTTTTTTAAGCCTTCTCTTCTGGAAAAAAAAAACCTAATACAAGAAAAAGACAAAGATCTCATTCACACTAGTCTTTATCTATAGTAACTCCACATACAGTTGATTCAAGGGAGCACCTGTTGTGCTACACTGAAAGCTGGGTGTGGAGATCTCTCATTATGGCACTATAGGCATTGTGTTGATTTTGCAGCAGATATGACCCTTTAAGCACTACAACTGCGGTTTGACAAGTTCATTAGTCTGGTTTACAGTCTTTCAGTTGCAATTTTTTAGAAGATAAATCATCTTTCTATTGATTTCATGCATGTAGGCCTCATGTACATGTAGGGTTGCTACCCTCAATAATACGAGGCTACTATATGCTCATGCTTTGTGAATTTCAGCAAATTCCAAATTTTCAATAATCAAAATGCTATGACCTCTCAAATCAACATACACATGAAAATATCTAAAATGGGGTAGGAAAGCTCCAAGCAAACTCGGACTAACAGTTTCTGACATACAACTTTATCGTATAAATCTAACAAAACTTGTAGCGATCTACACAGCCTCGTTTTGAAATATCCTCATTTGTTTACCCTCTACTTTAGCACTGAATCTTGGGGATATGAGTGCTTATCTAATTTGGACATAATCCAATCATTCAGATTTTCGAAAATTACATATGACAGCTCAAAAACAAAAGCTGGACAGTGACAACTGAAACTTTACTAGCCATTCGACTACTAAAGTTATGATGGCTAGTAGCTGAACAAGAAATTTAAGATCCTCGAGCGAGTGGACTACCGCTAGTTTCAAGCCCTATGTTTATTGGGTTGTTTATATTTTTTTCTTATGATAGGGATGGCATGGGGTTAATCAAATAGACATCTTAAAAATGACTATGACACCAATAGGACTGTAAGAGCTCTTAGTGATGGGTGCTTTGCAAAGGCCTCTCTCATGCTACAGTTTACTCCTTGGAACCATAAACTGGGAGAGGAAGCTGTGCTGGTAAACCAACACTGGCAAATGATGAGCATTCAGGAGCCATGGCTCAGTCTTGATGAAATGGAGTGCGTGCAATAGAATCCAACCTCTTCAAGGACTCATCAACACAAATAACATACCATGTAAAAATACAAAGCTGACTGACAAGGGCCATAACTGCCACAATGGAACAGATGAGACAAAACTCCATAAAAGACACATCTGGACCTGTGAAATGATGTTCACAACAAATGTACTAGAATAACACTGAATGATTTTTCAGCTATACTGACTACAAGCAACGTCCCATGTAAAGATAATGGACAAGAACCATAACTCTGTAAAATTTGTTGTAGATGAGACAAACCCAAGCAAGGCAACTAAGGTCTAAGACACATTGTTCCTGGTTCTATTCCAGGGCATGTGATAGAGGGATTCATGCTAGGTAATTTCCCAAAAATTGCACAGCAAAATAAACAAATTACACAACAACTGCACATCACATCTGAGGTTCAAGCATTATTTCTTTTCTAAATCCTTCATCAACCAAGAGACAATGTTCATAGCAAACTGCATCATAATATGTTGAATGGTTCTAGAGCTTTGCTGGTTACATGTGAAGGTTTGAAATTAGTTATCAAGGGCCATAACTTTTTAAAAAAATCAAAATGGAGTTTAAATAAAACCTGTAAGGCGCATAAGCTATGCAATGAGACAATGTTAAAAATATATTGTGACAATGTGTTGATCTGTGCAGGTTACAAGCAGCATCTCATGTGACAATATGAAGCTGATTGTCAAAAGCCACATTTCCAACCCATTAAAGGATATTTATCCCAAAGAATTGGGAACTAAGTGCCTTTTACCAAGGACACATCAAGACAGCCAACTTGGGGGTGATCTGGATCGCTACTGAACTCGTGTCCTTTGGATTATAGTCTACAGTCTGCCAAAAGGCACAATAATACTGAATGACATGAATTGCAGTGGGATGGACACATAATTATGCATAAATGTGCTGTTTTATAACATGATATGTGTGTAATATTTACAATATTAAATAGGCTTATAAATTAATAAATAAATAAAACACTGCCATTATCTTATTATTTGTTCAGTAACAATTCCAGAATCTGCATTTCGACCAATTTTATATTTAGTTCTGTGGCTGCTTCCCCTGAAGGAAGACCCAAACAAGCTTTAATTGCAGTTAAGTTTTGAGGCTGCTTTCCCTAAAGAAAGACCCAATAAAATCTTCATTGTAATTCAAATTACAAGAAGTCTTCAAAGGAAATTCTAGCTAAAGCAGGCCTGAAGTGATGTCGTACATATTCATATCTTGTTCTAATTAGTACATAATAAGGTTTGGAATGGTTTCTAATTCTCACTGTTCAAAGTTTGCACAGTTAAGCAAAACATCTTCCAATTATGCAAAACATCAAGGCACGTAGGTCAGGATTTTACACACAAAGAGCCATATGTTCAGAACATATTCATGGACACAACTGCATGCCTACTTCAAAGGGCTGATGCCTGTCATGTGCATCAACCAAGACCTAGTGTAATTAAGATCTGAATCCCTGTCAATCACACACACTCTCTCCCTCTTATGGATATTTTGTGACATGATCACAAGGAAACAGCCCCCATAACCTACAAGGGGCACCAATTTACTCCCAGAACAATGAAGTAAATGAAATTCATACTGAGATTTACTTAGCTTCTGCCTTGCAAAGCAAATGAATTCATGAAAAGCAATGCATTTTTCATCAGAATTCCACATTTTTAGAAATAGCAATTAAGAAATAATTAATTAGTAATGAATTAGTAATAATAACTTCAATAACCACAAATTTGAAAATTGTAGTGAGTGCAAATTTTTATGTAAATTTGTCAAGGAAACATCTGCAAAAAAAAAATTCACCAAAAATGATTTAATTAAGCATATACATGTATGTGAACATTTAATGAGGTTACTATGACCTGATTTACAGTTAAAACCACCCAAAATGATTCTAGAAACAAAATACTAGACAATTACAGGACAGTTTTACTTAATATTGCAAATACAGTTAATATGTGATTTTACAATTCCAAGAAATAAAAAATATTAACTTTACGAGTGTGTATAACAATGGCACAAAAATGTCAACTCACCCCACATGAAATCTACATCTGATCACTAACTGTTAATTAAATTTGAAGCTGATCATAATGTTTGATGGACAGACCATAATGGACCCATTAATTACTTGATCAGGGCATGGCCAATTACATCAGGCAGGCTCCTTAGGGAGTGAAAGCCAAGGTTGGACAACATTATCAGTTTTCACATATTCCTCCAATTTATTTCTCACTGTATGAATCTTCTCATGTGCAGAATATATTTGTCAGCATTCTTTACCTTCCAACTAAGTATACATTAGTGCTACATTAAATCAAACATTTTTTGCAACTAATGGGTTGATGTTAATGACCATGGACTAACACTGACTTGTGTGTTATGACCATGGTGACCATGGACTAACACTGACTAAATTTGTTCTGACCATGGTGACCAAGGACTAACACTGACTTCTGTGTTCTAACCATGGTGACATGTTACATACCAATCACATGTGTCTGTGTTTTGTCTATGTCTGCTCAATATACAGGGACCAACCACAGGCAGGCTGGGATACCTGGTTTAATCCATGATAAACATGGTACTGAACTGTGGAAAATCAGAGACAACCATGGACCAATCCAACCATGAAACATAAATAATTATGGACTATTTCCCCATAAAATAAGAACACCACCGATAACATGAAACAGTCAAATATGGACAAATTCATGCATGAAACATGGTCAAAAATGGAAAAGTTCATACACGAAACATGGTCAAAAATGGACCAAACTACTCATAAAACAGACTATCATGGATCATTCCAACCAACTGAAGACCTAGTACCTTAGCAGTTTACGCTGATTTATTTTCTGACTGGGTGAATATCTCTTATAAAAATTTTAAAAAAAAAATACAACAGCATTTCTATTAGGTCCAAAATCTGAAAAACAGATACACGTATAATACTGGTCACTACAGTAAGGTACAAGAGAGAAGAATGCATTTAATCGCTGCATGACAGTTAAAACTGTATAAGAAATAAATGTTTTAATTGCTGCATGGCAGTTAAAATATAACCACCAATCTAAGGTGAAATCAGGAACTATTTTTTTTTTAAAGTTGGTACCATTATGAACTTTTACACCAAAAAATTTAAGATGTCTACATCAACAAAATTGATATTACTGGTAAAGCCATTATTGTCATATACACAGTAGGAGAGTAATGTAAGATTCTGTTGTGAATTCCTGGCCAGCCAAACCAATATACACGTATACTCTATTTTATGTTCACCCATTTCCAGGCTGGTTCCCATTTTTCCATACAATTAGTACCATGTATCCTATATCCACCCTTGATTTTCTTGACAGCCCAGGGAATAGTAGCTCAATACACAAGTAAGCAATGTGCACAGTTCTGCTTGTCAAAGATTACATAAGTGAAAATTAAATTATATTGCAAGTTCATTTTCACCTAAAGAGCAATGGTGCATTTCAGGCAATGTTTAAATATTTGAGCTATATTTAAGAAAATCGGGGGAAAAAAAATAAAATGAAGCTGTCTAATAAGAGTCATCTTTTTTAATATCACCATTTATCTCTCTTCAATTTAATACTGAAATATATTACCAGCCTTCTCATATTATGTAATTAATGAGTAAAAGGTCAAGGTGACCATCTATATATACATGCATTATTACAGAAAAAGAGAACTAGGAAATATCATATTGCTTACTATAATTACACTATAAATGGTGATTGTATAAATTTTATATATGTATTGCTTAGATATGAACCAAACTGCAAAACACTTTACCTAAACAGACGAATCTACTCCCTGTTTCCCTCCGCCTTCTTGGCAACAGTTGATACATCTGAATATGTGTTTAATATTCCACTGAAAGTCACTCTCTGGTTTACAAAAGGTATTAATTTGCTTGTTATCCACAAATAGAACCATATGATTGCATTTACAGTAAAGTTAATTGCACTTGCATACATGGAGTCACTGTATTGCTGTAGCTGTCTCTAGGACTCATGGTACTAATTCAGTTCCCATAGTAAACCTATGCAAACACCATGATATTAAAAATTCATTAACTTAAAATTTCTGAGTGTTCATGATCAAACCCATATATACTCTATTTTATGTTCACCCATTTCCAGACTGGTTCCCATTTTTCCATAAAATTAGTACTGTTAGCAACAGATTTTAGCTTTCGTGCTGAGATACGGTAGATTATTATGTTGTGTATAATTTGTGTTTGCTGCATACTCTGTCCCAACTATTCCATATTTTATGTTTCTATAATTTCTTTCACTGAGCAACTTCTGTCACGTTTTTTCCCCCCTAGATTGAGCACAGATTTTATGCGATGAGAGTAACTCATACCTCTCCGAAAAAGTGAAGAATCTGTTAATGAATGATTTTGACAGCCCATCATTCTCTTGTTAATTTGTTGTTCTATCAGTGAGATTCTATCAGATGTGAAGTTGGGGAAAATGCACCATCTTACTTATATAATACAGAAAAACTTGCCTGGATACTGTCAGGACTAGAAATTTTGACTGTTTATAGCGTATACCTAGAGATGTGATGACTGTTGTTGATGTGCTGGATTTGATAATAGAAAGGATGTGTGTTCAGATCTGACCATGGAATTACACGTGTTGTGTCCTTGAGCAAGGCACCTGACTCCACTTGCCCCAGCACTAAGTAACCTACTTGTGTTGTTGTGCCATATAACACCAGATTGAGTCTGACCACATACAACCTTCAGCAATTCAGTGCTGTCAAGCACTACATGAGAGTCAAAATAACAAAATAATGTCTGGCAACAATCCTTAAAATGGCTTTGATGTCGTGTTAAGCCAGAAATATATTTGATGTACCAGTACTAGAATGGACTTGAGGATGCCAAAATATTTGGCTGCCTGTAGGGGAGGCCACTCTGTTATGGATCTATAAAGATAGAGAATTGGAGAATATTGGAAAATATTCAAAGCTGAATACCAAGTTACTATGGGTGAAATGATGCATCAATGCATCAATAATTCTGCCAATTTGATATTGCCATACAAATGGTGGAAAATCAATACAAAATATATAGTTCATAAACTTATTCTTAATCTCTGAAGGCAGTGAATACATGTAACTATTATTTTCCCTCATCAGTTCGATACATGTATCATATGGTGTGTATAACAATACCTATCCAAATATGGCACAGGCATGCTGTCTCACCCCTATAAATTACCTGGAAGCAATTACAAGTTTTTTTTTTATTTCAGTTGAGAGTATGAGGCACCTTGAAATGAGTTCACCAAATCAAGCTAATTAGTAAATTTCATTCGCAGTGGTCTTTTTTCAATTTGTACATTTACCTGAAAGGCATAAAAGAAGTGGAAATTGGTTGCTTCTTTCAAAAGACCCATGATTTTAGATGCTATTAAACAAATGCAAACAGACTCAATCTCATAACCATAACTGGAAGATGCCTTTGAGGAAAACTTTATGGTAACTGATGTGGTTAACATAAGGTATTATGTGCTGATTAAATTAATGCCTGGTCCAAGTAGCAGTGATAGAGGAATAAAATGCTTTCACTGGTCTTCTTAATGGGTACACATTGCTGAAAATCATTTAGTGCTTTTGGCATGCTTTGATGCAAGACATGAATCCTATCTCATATCTTGCTGTGTTAGCATTTGAAAATAACCAAGTTTTTTTAAACAGTGCAGACCCCCCCCCCCCAATTCAGAACCCAACCTAGAATAAGAAGGATGGTCTCATAAGTAAGAGTGTACTCTACTGAGGCATAACAAAATGATTTAAATGTATCACAGTATGACCTGCTGCAGTGGTCACTTTGTGTAGCAGGAACCTGTATACAGTGTAGCTTACTGCCACAGCCTGATAAAGTGAGAGAAATTTTTCTGAACTTGCAAGAATGTAGAGAATGTTTGTAATTTATTGAATGACATCATCAACAGCTTGCCATCTGATGATATTGAAGATTTTACATATTTTAACCATTGATAAAATCAGAATGTATCAAAATATTCATTCAGGGATCAACAAACAACTCTTACAGAAATCTTTCACAACTGCAGATGTTTGAAACCAAAAATTTCAAGGATCTTCATGGTGTAATATCTCTCTCTCTCTCTCTCTCTCTTTCTCTCTCTCTCCCCCCCACACACACAGTGGTTCCGTGACTACTATTTCACTGAACTTGCTAATTTTTTAACTTGCCATTTCGTTTTGAGGGGCTTAATGTCATTTTTCAGCACAACAAAGGATATACATGGCAGCCAGTATATTTTGTTGGCAGAAGAGCCAAGAGGACCCCCCCAGAAGAACCACTGACTCACGGAAAGCTACTGGCAAGCTTTCTCACATACATATGATGGCTGCACTGAGACTCGAACCCACATGGGCTAAGATGAGATTTGTTGTTTATCTGTAAAGGCGGGTGCTTTAGACCACTTGGCCACATGTGGCCCCTGAACTTACCATATATACTTGCTTATAAGTTGGGGTTAACTGCAAAGACTTACATCTGCCAGCACATAATTTCCTCTCAGATCTAAGTGTATATTGTTTGCAGTTGGACCTGATTTGCATGCAAGTATATACGGAGTGGACACTCTGGAACCCAACAAAAGCCACATTAATAGGAATGAAACATTTTGATAGAGGGGAGAATTGTTATACCATATTGACCAAATCCTTTACAGCAATGGAACTGCTGTAATATTGTGCCATATTTCTGTTCATGAATAATACACACAGATATGCAAGCTGAGTAGACGAAACTACTATGCAGATGATGTCATAAATAACAGCACTTCCAGTATAAACCATTCGATCTTGTGGGTCAACCTTGTCATGTAACATGATTTTTGTGGTTTTAATGAATAACATTTTGTAAGAAGATTTATAATATTACTATGACAACACTAGATCTGATAGTTTACATGTTTTATTTTATCTATTACTGTCTCCCTCCTTCCCTCCAAACTGCTAACTGGTAACATTATATAAACAATAACTACTCACTTATTGAGTGGATAACATGCAAGCTATATGATCATTCAAACACAATCCAAAACTATTTCACAGCCTAACTGCTCTTTGAAGCTCAGCTCATTCAGGGTCATACATGTATTAAATAAAGTTCAATGTTCCTCTGTTCTGACCTGATTTGTTAGAAACAACCATCAGACGAGCTTTGATTGATAGAAAGCCAAAAACGTTGATGAAAGTTCTTCCAGCATATTTTTTTCTTTGTTTTTAAATGAACATCAATAAAGGCACAATCAGTCTTCAATCAGAATAACAGATTAACAACATAAATCTTCCAGTAAAAGTGGTAGGTATCCTAAAAAAAATGTATTGACAAATCTTGTTGAAATCTGTTTGCTCTTTCTTTACACACAGAACTTTACTTTTAAAAAAGTAATCAATTTTTTTTAAAGGATGAAGTGAACAGACTGTAAAGATAGAGGGTTTTTTTTCAGTGTATAAGGGTTCAAACACATTGCTACTGTACCTTTTCAAGGTTAAAGTACCTAAAAATAAATGAAATTTCTAACAAGACTGTTTACTTCTGTCAAATGGAGTGCCTGCTGCATGAAATTAACCACCTGGTCTGAGCAATTATTATATAATTATATATGATATTATTCAACTTCAGTAATGTGCAATAGATAGTGAATGAAAGAGAGGAAACATTTTTAATTTGTTTGTTGCTTATCACTTGCTTTTTGACCTGTTTTCTAAGGTAGACAGGAATGGGACAATGGCCAATCAATAGGGGTGGCTGAATTGGGAGAGGGAAATGGACCAATTAAGAACAAACCTTATGGGAGGGAAGTGATAAAATTGGGAATTCTGCCTTAACATTTGCCATTGGGACATGGGCCTATCAGCAGCCCCTAAAATCCATAAAAAAACCACAAAAAAAACCGAGGAAGTTTTAAATCCAACCCATCATAGTAGTCAACTGGGTCTATCATTAGATAAGTACTAAATGCTCTATGATACTTCCCTAAATGGGTCCCTCTGTGACTCAGCTTCTTCTGAAATCAGGCCTCTATTACTAACTGGCCCAGTCATGTCAGTAACTTAGTCTTCTTTGTAACCTGGCCTCCTCTATAACCAGGGCTCTTCTGTAACATGGCATCCTTGTAACCCAGTCTCCTATGTAAAACTAGTTTCCTCACTAACCCAACCTCGTCTGTAACCTCATATCTTTGTAACCCAACCTCCTCTCTAACATGGCCTCCCTCTGTCCCAGTCTCCTTTGTAACCTGGTCCCCTCCAGAACATGACCTCTGTAACCTGGCCTTTCTGTAACCCATCCTCCTCTAGTGTCTCGCTATATATTTCTGTCCAACAATCCCTCAAACAGTAACTGAAGTTCTATGTACTGGCCTACTATAAACAATGGCTTACATATTTGACACAACAGTTTCAGACTTAAGATGCACTGTGCTATATTATTTCTACAATCTTGCCAATTTGTATGCTAATCATTTAGGAACAACAAATGGCCAGCCTTACCGCATACATTCTATGATGACTAAAAACAGTCACTCCTCATGTATACAATGACCACAATTATCTTCTTCTGATTAATAAAATATCAGGTATATGTGGTCAAATTTATGTAAACTGTCCCCAGTCTGTGACTTTCCTATGAGAATGAAGGCAAGAGCCATCTCTGTGGGTTATGCAGATAGTTCTGGCCATTTGAATCAGATTAAATTGCAGGATAAACATGCTGGACATCAGATCTCAATTTATCAACATTTGTGGATCAAAGATTGTCAACAGTATCCTGGGGATGTATTTGCCCAGGGCATCAAAGTGGTCACCAATTAGGAACCAATCTGTTAAAAATCCATATACCTAATCACAATCAGGTAATGGTAGGTCCTTTCAGTTTTTCTGTAACAAGTGACAACAAGAGGTCCAAGTGGGCTTCAAACCACACATGGCTTACATAAATGAACAATTGACCAATTCAATAAACAGGCTCATTTCATATTCAAAGAAAACATCCCTATGCAAACTGTCTTCCAGTTTTTATATAAAGTCGACAGAAATATTTTAGTAGTCTGAAAAAATTATTTTCAAAAATAATTAACACCTAAAGCTCTAACTCGCAATCAAAATTGTCCAAATCTAAACCCATTTACAGAGTTTAATCAAAAACTGATTAGATAATACAGTCTCTTGAGTAGCAACAAGCTCAGCCAAAAAGATGCAAGACTCGGGTGACTGAAATGCCAATGGCAGAACCAATGACTAACATATACATGCAAGTCCTAAATTCAATTTATTAACCTGTGAAATATTACAAACATTTTCTCAGTTTTTAAAGAAATACAAAAAGAAATTTCAGACATAAAGAAAGAACAATGAGAGCAGATCATGCATTTCTTGTCACTTCTGAAACTAAACAAGGTAAAAAGGGAGAAAATTGAACTTGCCATTTATTTTGTTGTAAAGATTAAGTAAATGAAAACAACTCACTACCAACAAAGAGTAGTATGACAAACGCTTTTATCAAGTTTTGTATCGGCAACATCACGGTTCTCATACTATACCATGTTTAGAGATGAGATTCTTTTGTTTTGTTTTGTTCATTCTTGAAAAATCTCAATGGTTTCAGACTTTGGGCAAACAGGGGTGGCAACAGTCACCACCAATGTTCAGAAATTAAAGTAAATGACAGCCCTACTCATTTTATAAAATTCAATTCATTTGATGTGTCAGTGCTCCTCAACTGGATCCCTCTGCTATTATGAGCTTGCAATAATTGGTTAACTGATATTCAAAACCAACTGGCATTCTTAAATCTGTGAGATGTTATCCAAGAGCATTTATATATCTACAATTAAGATCTTGCTACCTATATCTTAGCAAAGTATCTATCAAGTTTTGAAAAGCGAATAAGAGTCAACCACATTATCGATGCATATACCAAATATACTTGCTTATAAGTTGAGTCCAGCTACACAGAACCAGATCAGCCACCTCAAAATGCAGATCTGGGTCTATGCAGTTTGTTGGTAACCAGCAGAAGAAACAACAATTACGTGATGGCAGATCAGGGTCTGTGCTGTTTGCAGTTGAACTTGACTTGTACACAATTATATATGAAATTATTATATATAGATATGAGGTCTGACAGCTTTTTATCACATAAATTGTCAGCATTTTCCAGTGCAAAAAAGCTTACCAAAAATGCAAAATGGTTTAATCTGTATTAAATGAACCACAGAAAGATAATACTCTGAAGATTATAGGATCCTTTTGGAAGTTAACTCTATTATGAACAATGGTAGAAATATTAAAGCAGGCTGTAGTTGAAATATGTATGTACTGCCCAGATCCCCATTTCGGATGTAGTTAAAATCAGCTAGGTATGATGCCCAGATCCCCATTTAGGATGTAGTTAAAATCAGCTAGGTATGATGCCCAGATCCCCATTCAGAATCAATGTAGTAAAAATCAGTTTTATGGGATGGGCAGAATGCGTTTTATTCACGTCATTTTTCTGAACAGAGAAATTCCCATTTTCCTCCATCATTAAAATTCATGTGATACTTCAGTTACTTAGACATTGGTGCATTAACATTGGGAGATAATGCATACTTAGACATCTTGACAAACTTTAAGTACTGAAGCCTAACTGAACCCTGTTTTATACTGACTGAACTCTTCAGTAACCCAACCATAATCAATTAATGTCTTTAATCCTGTCTGAATTACTTCTGATAGTACAACCCATGTCACCAAACTTCAAACAATGAGGCCAATCAACCATGCTGACATAATCAAAGGGATGTTAATTATGATATGCTGCTTGAAATTAACAACTAAATCATTCTGCACTGCTAAAGCCAGTTCACAGTCACATGATCACTGGCAGTATTTTGTAAATATACCAGCGAGGAAGAAAGGTGTGGAAAATTTTTTTTTAGAAAAAAATAAAATTTTTCAATAATAATTTTGTGTACACAAGAGATTTCAGTGAAATGGGAGGTCAGAAAGACACCACTCATCTCGGTATTAAAATCCTTCCATCCAGGAGGTTTACATGCAAGTTTCTTATCTCCCTTGTGCAGTCTCTGATAGGCATGTGCAGTCTTACCCATATATCAGGATAATATGATTGGGATCCTGCCTGTACTGGTACTGTGGTACATTGCCAAGGAACCAGTTTTGGCAGTATTTCCTTAAATAGCATGTACATAAAGTTTTTAATTTAGCTTTCTGGTGTCTCATTTTAAATTTTTGTCTCTTTCAATGTCCATTTTAAAACACTAAAAGATTTCTGATGTGTAAACTGAGAAAACTGAGTAACTGCATGTTATATCCTGCCTGTGCATAGAAAAGACTCAAATGGTGGATGCTGAGCCACATGTCTTGAATGTACTTGTGCCAAACAATATGGCCAAATCACGTATCTGGCAGCATCTTTGGGCTAAATTCTCCAAGAAAAATGGAAAAATTCATTGATAAACTGTCATTTGTTTGGAAATATAATGCCGAGGTGAGGTTTGCATTTTGATACAACAACTGTGACTGCCCATGTTTGCCAACATCATCCCAATATAGCCGCAAATGTGGCCAGAATGGGAACGATGCAAATTAAACAGGAGCTTGCCTCATGAAGTTTTGACTTGCCCCCATGAAATAAGATTTAAAAGAAATTAAAGCTATATGACAGTCGTCACTCGTGTATATTATTTCCACTTTCTACTGATTATTGCAACACAATACAATTAGTACTACAATACACTGTCTGTATCACAATACAAATATTCTGGTGAAACTTTAGAAAAACAGCTCCATTAGACAGCCAAATTTATTCTTATCTTTGATAAGGGGACAAGAGATGCAACAATGTATGTATTTATATGTTGGCTTTATATGTATTTATATGTTGGCTTTACAGTGATTTTGGTGACCCTACCAGGTTAAATTTGTCAGATACAACTGAAAGGTGAACATGGTGGAGATCATATTACTTGTTGCATTACAAGAAAAGGACTCAATTGCCTGACTGACTGGATTGGCAGCTGAAACAGACTAATATGATTTTGTCACTTTCCACATTATTAACTATGGTTGCTTACAAGTTGAATCCAACTGAAAA
>JAECUM010034706.1:0-15068 GCA_016617855.1 Megalonaias nervosa
TCCGTACGTCCATCTGTAAGTCACCCTATCTGACGATAACTGCTCAGTGGAAACTTTGGTACATAGATTGCCCAAGCAATAACCGTCTGTGAAACGAGGACAGCTTTGTGCACCTCTCCTGGGGGTCTCTGGGAAGGTTCAAAGGTCCAATGTAGCAAGACTGCTATTACAGTGACATATTTGGATATTTAGGACCAAACTTTAAACGTTCCTTTTTAGCATTAAAAACAATATATGTTAACTCGGTTTGGGTCTAAGACCCCTGGGTCACAATTTTAGGGGTAGAGAGTTGCCAGGTTGGGGTAGGTAGATAATACATATATAATACAAAAATTCATTCATATTTCATGTGGCGAGTCATGGAAGTTGCTAAAAGCCCGAAATTAACAACTGGTGAGTCGCTATTAAGGGGTAGGTAGGATATGCTACATATGAATTGTGATTGGTAGATTATTTTCCTTCTATAGCCAGCGAAACTGACACGTAATCAATTAATTCGGTGTTAAAAATCAGCTGCCAGTCACTGTGTCAGTTAGTTTCCTGCATCTAATAGCAAGTCAAAAAGTAGCGGTGCGAGCAAAGGGCAAGGTGTAGGGGGTGGGGGTGGTGACAACTTCCCCGGTAGCCATACATTTCTTTATACATTTCTAATAAGTACCTTAATAAAATAAAGGCATATATTAGTAAATAAGTGATTGGTGAGTAAATAAGTGAATAAATAATTGAATGAATATACCAATGCATTATTTTATATAAATAATTGGTTGATTTCAGTATTAGTTGATTTAGTTTTCAATAATTCAAATGATTTATCAAAATACTGTGACGACGTAGGAATAACTGTTGTATTAAGACATTATAAGTAACTTTAATTGATGACGGTTGTAACAAAGCATTACGATTAACTTTAATGGATGATAGCATGTACCATGTAAAGATAGATGTACTATGTAAAACTAGACTGTTCCATGTAAAGATAGCATGTACTATGTATAGATAACATGTACCATGTAAAAAAAACATGTATCGTGTAAAGATAGCTTGAACCATGTAAAGTTAGAATGTACTATGTAAAGGTAGATTGTACCACGTAAAATATATTGTAGAATGTAAAAATAACGTGTAGGAAGTATAAATAAGCATGTAGCATGCAAAATAGGTTGTGCCATGCAGAGATAGCATGTACCATGTAAATATAGCATGTACCATGTAAAGATGCATGTAAAATGTAAAGATAGATTGTTCCAAGTAAATATTGTATGTACCAATTAAAGACAGCATGTACCACGTATAGACAGACTGTACCATGTAAAGATAGCATGTATCATGTAAAGATAGCAAATGCAAACTTTATATATTCACATTTGGAGGGCATTACTATATTATATTGCAAACACACGTGTCGTAAATTTAATTCTTTATTTAGTTAACTGTAGCACACATTTGGATATTTATTATTTTTTTCGTTTTTATCAAAATAACTATTATCATCTTAGTTATTTTTTTAAAATGTAAATTATGTATCAGATAACAATATTTGGCATAATTCATTCGTAAAAGGGACGATACTTCATTAGAATCCAGTTCCTAAATTGCGCAAAACTTTAGATAAAATTTACTTGAAAAGAATCTTCTCCACACAATAAGCCAAGCCGAAGTTTCAATTTTTTTTTACAGTTAGAGTCACCCCACCCTGTGCTGTGATCCCAGTGATTATAAAAGAAATGATGTCCTCTTGTTTTGGCTAAAATAGTATCTATTATTTTCCAACTGCCGTAAGATAAATCCTCGTGTCTTCGTACCTCAGAGTCGAGGTATGAAGGCAAAGTCAATGACAGTGCAAAAAATTAGTGTCAGCTGACTAGAACATTGATCATCTGATGAACATCACTTTCACTCATTTTGTGCAACTATTAAACGTGCAAGGCAATCTTATTTAGTTAAAAACCATACTTCAATTGCAAACAATAATAATGTATTTTGCTTGTCATACAAGAAAAAGTCTTACACAATCTACGTAACGCCCTAAAATTCAGACAAATTTTGTTTTCCTGATTTATATCAATAAATCTATCGTAATTTTTTGCATAACACCCAATGTACTGCTTCACCTGTCAATCAACCTATCCGCCAACAAATACGCTTTCTGTTTACAACAATAAAAATTTTATCGACACCCAAGGGTCGTATACAGAGAATAGATAAAAATCTTAGAACCCTTCATCCGAAATCATTATCTCATGATCAAAAATTTGGGATCGGTGACTTTTAAACAAATGTCATGTCAAATACAGAAAAGATCTGTTTTGAAAAGACGGCCCTATCAATAGAATACCTTGTCATATGCCGCGGTAGACACGTAATAGTCAACCTGTTTATAGATACTCTGCTCTTATTATCTATAAGGTTCATCTCGGTTTATACTATGACTTTTGAATTAAATGCTTTGTTACCTTTAAGATATGTTTTAAATGGTCGCTGTATCGACATTACGTGAACATATATAATCATGTATTAGCCAATCTGTGCGTTGATAGGTAATGAGTCGGAACGAGGGATAACAATTTTAGAAATATAAAACAAATTTATCAGCGAATAGAATAGTTTAAAAAAAAAATTGACAAGGACGGCACTTCTTGCGGAGGGTAACCTCTTTACTGGAATTAGTATTCTAATTGTAACTATTTAGTGCCGAACCACATTTACCACAAAGGAAAGGAATTTAAAAAATAACAACAACAAATTATTTAAAGAAAGATAAAAGGGCAGAAGAAATTGAGAGAAAAAAGACAAAGAAAAGAAGGAGGAAAGAAAGAAGGAAAGAGAATTTGTTTTGCGTTCGATTTCCATAATTTATACATGTTTGAAATTAAAAGCGAAATATTCTAGGTTTTTGGGGGGGGCATTTTTCAAGACTGTCGAAATTCTGATGAAAAACAAAAAGGAAAGAGATAGTACTTTTTGAATGGGTGGGGTAGGGTGGATGTAATGATTTTAGAAGTTAAAGTTGCTTCATTTTTTTGAGTTCTGGATGATGGGTTTAAGTTAAGTAATTACTCAACAGGTTTTACTAGTCCATGGAATTTGTGCGACGCTAGCATTGCACTTGTACTTCCTTCAAAGCTCGAAGAGCAGAGAGGGTTCTAGGAATCGTAAGATGACAATTTTGGAATGCAGAAGGCTTCGATAACAGTATGCATCATTTCGGAAACTCTGCCACAGCTAAAGCGATAAACGTTTACATTTTGTAAAAACAACCTCGACATTTTATTTTCTATTTACTTGTATTACTGGGAAAAAGACAATAATAAAAATTTTAAAAAGGTGCCAATATCTTTCCTTTACTCCTCCCTCCCCCACCCCACCAAACCAGAAACGACGTTTTCCTTTGCTTAACAACACAATTGTTGAAATGGATAACTTTGTAAATGTTTTTTATTTTTATAATTTATCTACTGAGTTGTCACAGAGTTTCCATGACGTACTTAATTTGGTTAATTGAGAGGAATATGACAAAAGAAGATGGAACTACATTTCAGGTGACAGAACACACAAAAAATAACCCAATCCATTCATTTTATTGAAGAGAAAAACCAAAATAATCAACCTAATCATTTGGGGTCTCGCAATTGCGTTCAAGTCTTTCAAGCAAATGCTACGATCTGGAAATTCTTATTTATGGACAGCTAATAAATCTGTCTAAGAACACTCAGATACATTCGGGTATAATTGTCTTTGTTGAAGAATAAAGAAATCTCGATATTCCACTTCAGCCTTCAAATCTAAAAGATTCACTGGAATCGATTCCTGGCTTTTATGAAAGCTCTCAACAGACCAAAGCTTCTTAAACGATTTGAAAATACCTCTTGTCCATCATTCAGTTTTACCTTTCCTTAAAGACATGCTGAAATTAGCGAATGAACTTTTTCTTTGTCTTGCCGCTTGATAAATACGAGTCGATCAGGAACTTAACTTTGTATTGGATATTTATAGTTAACTATATTGGTGCAAATGGATAGGAGCCTTCATTTATGAAGTTTTTACTTCCCTTGAATCGTCGATATTAATAAATATATGCTAGGGAAAAAAAAATCAATGAAATAATATATTGCGAGAGAGAGAGAGAGAGAGAGAGAGAGAGAGAGAGAGAGAGAGAGAGAGATCAAGAGAGATCATTGCTCTCCTTTAACGCACGTTGTTATGATATGATTTAATTATATTCTAGCACGGATGCATTATGGGCAGACAGTTTCCTCATCCATCTGTCGTTCCGTCTGTCACGGTTATTATTATTATTATTGTTATTTTTGATTAGTTTCTTGTGCACTGTTCCAGGATGATACACATTTGCATACGGATACGACTCGTGAACATAACATCCTCTTGCCCAAAGTAGGTTACTGAAATCCACATGTAATGTTTCAGTAACTTCGGAGTAGTAGTCTAATTGGGTTTCCAGATCATATTCCTAATTGGCAACATATACATTCCAAAGCAGAAACTATTTGAAGAAACTTCTGTGAAAACAATTTTCTCATCATACCTATAATTTCTATTTACATTTCTGAATTTAGTACGCATGATAGGAAACAAATAAAAGCAATCCCATGCATTCTGCTCCATCGGGCCCAATATATTTCAATACCCAGTTAATAGCCCATACACTTTTAGAACAGATTAAGACTTTTTTTGCTCGAAAATTGCAGGAAATTCCCTTTATAATGGAAATTATTTATTTATTTATTTATTTATTTAAATCTTCAAATGGTGTTTTATTTCAAATTGAACGTTATTATAATTATCTTTAACAGATTAGTTACTGCGCATATTTCACATCCCTCACACCTAATAAACAATGGATAATACCTTTCATAACATGCATAATTTACATGCCACACACATAATACAGGGATGATAACGTTGTTTGTTACAGACAATAATACTGTTTGTTACAGATGAAATGCCCAGATGGATAGTAAACTTGTCATGTCGGAAAATGTAGACTGAAATGCTTATGTGTTCAGATTTCGCAGACCTCAGAAGAACCATGGTTCATCATGATATTACAGCAGTAATAACATAATTCTCTTTATTGGGTCTATACCTGAAGATTAATAAAGAGGCCAATATTATGCAATCAACCTTTTCGTCTCATATATATATATATATATATATATATATATATATATATATATATATATATATAGAGAGAGAGAGAGAGAGAGAGAGAGAGAGAGAGAGAGAGAGAGAGAGAGAGAGAGAGATGTGCACAGCAAAGGACTCTCGTGCCATCATATGTAGGGCACAGACCTTTGACATTCTATCTTGATAATGAAAATGTCAGTATATCTGAAAAAGAAAAAAGTCCTATATAGACATGTACAATAAGGAAATTTGGCAACCAATTTGTCAATATTTTTATTTTTATAAATCGTACATTGCTCTAAAGAATGAATGCCAATCATCCGTCCGACATGGAAGCATTGTTATAAGGACAGTAGTTCCAAAATAATAACAAATTATGATGATACAACATGAGAAAAAAATTCATTGTGATTCTATTTCCAAAATCAAGGTCGAGTGTCCTAATCTGCGAAGTAGTCCCTTATTATCTGAGTTCGAAATCTGTGTGTATGTGTGTGTGATGTGGATTTTTAACGTAGTTTTAACAATTTTTCAATCATATCGCTACGATGTCTGCAGCGTGGCAATTTAAAGTGATGTCTAGCACCGGGGCATCATGCAGCAGAAATGTAGCACGATGTCCCACCCATTCACATTATCCTGACACCAGGTCGATCAGTCCTAACACTAACCTCTTAATGCTGAGCGCCTAGCGAGGCAGCTGTTAGTATCATTTTTATAAATCTTTGATATGACTCGTTCGGGGTTCGAACCCGCGACCTCCCGCATCCGAGGCGGACGGTGTAACCACTAGACCATTGGAGCGGTCGTTCGAAATCTGCAATAGAAAAGTATACGCAGTGTAGTCTTTCTTTATTTAAAGTATATCCTTTTTTTTACTGAAAATATAATGAATTTTTATATTGTTTTTTAATGTATTGTTCTGAAAATGGTCATATATGTAAATTGCAAAGGATGACTGTTCTGCAGCATGGACACGTGACCGTAACCGTGGATATGTCGGAAAAATTGACGATTTTTATATCGCATCCTATGTACCTATAAAACTATATATATATGAAAGTTGTTTCTCTTTTCTTCTCAAATATTCTGATATTTTAGTTGTTTTTGCAGGAAAAATGAAGATACCTGCCTATTGAGTATTTTGCTACGTTGATATTATTTCAAAGGGCTGTTTGCAGGGTTAGTGGACACCAATGATATTTGACTTTATTTACTGGTTTCCCCGCTCATTAGTCTGTATCGTGCTAGTATTATGGTCTTTTAGTGAGCATAACAGATCTTTTACTCTTATTGATTTGTCAGCATTTAGGAAATAAGATTAAAATTCAACCTTTGCTGACAAATTTAGTAAAAGAAAATCAATAGTTTCGTCTGTTTACAGTAAGAGAAAACTATGTTCCGAATGATTGCGGGGTTCTTTCTAGCATCATCTGGTACAATGAACCCAAATAATGTCCATATAATGTAAATCTTCGAGTCACGTTGAAAATAGAACAGAAAGAATGTTGTCCGCCTTTGATCACTTTAGCTTTCATAACGAAACATTGTTCCATGTGGATATTTGATTGGACAGTAATTAGCCCCATGTGACACGAGTGAGCGGCAGGGTTGCCGCCATAATTCTTGATCAAAGAGATGCATCAGAGTATAATTTGATCGAATCTAAAAGCCGTACGCAAGATTAAAATTCGGACACTTTAATGATGACAATCGGAATCAGATAGCAGAATTTGTCTGCAAGATCCCAATGAATGATATTCATTCCGAACAAATGATATCATCATAGCTATTCTTACCGTTAAACAATTAAGTGAGATGCCAAAGGGGTGCCTTTATTTCCCTACCCTCTGAATTTAGCACTCTTCTAGTCCCCCTTTCGATCTTAAAGAGCCCTCCCCTTTGCCTCTGTCCAGATCACTAAAACACCTACCAACATCTCTGATGCTTTCTTTATATTCCCATAGATTTTCTGCTTATTTAATGTAGGATAAACTTAACAAAGTGCAATTTGTCTGTATCTACTTCCAAAAAGGATTGAATGCTGAATTTAATTATTTACAAGAAATCCTTACATCACAAACGTTCCTCGCTCCTTTTGCTTTCTGCTTAGAGAACCCATATTCCTCTTCCCTGTGTAAAAAAAATAATAGCTGGTTTCTTTCGAATTCTCACTGCGTCTTTGTTAAAGGTAAAATCACAAAACAGAAACACACAAGACAAACAATATTCACAAAAGAAAGCTTTGAATGCTCAACTTTAAATGATTATGGATCTAAAAAAAAATTTATTTCAAAATTGTGGAAATCATGCCTCAATTATTTGAATCCCGAGGGAAAAATGGCGATCTAGTTGGTTTTGACCTACAAAGCAAAAGCGTCATCTGTATATTAATATTTGGAGGTATACTGATATTATAATTAGGAAAAAAATCACATTGAAAGAAACCTCAAAAAAAAATTAAAAATATCTGTTTGCATGATGTCATTTATGCTTTATCACAGTGGAAAAAGTGTACTACGGACTGTTCAGTAATATTTGTCTCAAGATATTCTTAATTTAATAACTATAGAGAATTTTATTAGCAAATAGACGATTTTAAACTATACACAAGGTGGAGAACAAACGGTATTGTACATAAACACCTTTTGGATGCACAATTAAGGTTTGATGAAATAAAACAAACACAAACTAATCAGTTTATACAGTGCTTTGCAATTGTCTCAAAGATATCAGTGAAGTGGAGAAAGAAAATTATTTTTTTTAAAGTGGAAACATTTTTCATGTAATACTCGACAAAACTTTGCTAATTAAGATAAGAGCAAATAATAGATTTGTTTATAATGATCTGATAAGAGCCAAGATACACAAACCAACTGATAAACATGAAACTTGGACCAGACAGATAGGTGTGCAAATGATGCAAATGCAATGACTAACTCTTTTGTTTTGGCAAAACTTTATACAAAAGACACAAAATTGATTAGTTTTAATTTTAGATTTCTCCAAAGGAATATTTCCACAAACCAGTTTTAGAAAAATTGACACTTATTCTAAGACTGATTAGTTACTTAATGTTTTCGGAAACTATTTGTGAAATGGATCCAAACCTACGATCCAGATTTTAAAATAAAACGATAAGATGTCTTTATAAGAAATAACAACTTTGACGATCTTATCAACTTCCTAAGTTTGCTTGCAAAATATTTTATATACAGACCACGTTGTGCATCAAAAATCTCAAATCTCACCAATTATAAAAGGTGGGTTTTATCATACAAAAGGCTGGAAAAATATGTCGTCAGAGTGAATAACAGATGCAATGAGTTTAAGAAAATGTGGACAATTTTGTCATCTTTTGGTTTGATTTGCTAGTTCTCCTTTACTTTTGCATCAAACAAACAAACAGGCTAATTAAAACTCCTTGGGGTTTGTAAACGAATGGTTCTTTGTGAACAATATTAGTGTGTGTGTGTGTGTGTGTGTGTGTGTGTGTGCTGTACCTAAGTAAGGGAGCAGATTTAAAGATCTGGATAGAAAAATAATTAATTTTAAGGTAATGCTCCATACACAAGGTCAGGTGGTGATATAGGGGAACATGTAAAATCCTGGAAACTTATGTTCAATAATTTAAACAAAAAATTCAATGAGACAACCTGTCAACCAATCTTTGTGGTATAAAAGCTCAAATTAGATAAACACATCGAGAAAGAAGAAAAATCGTCTTCAAAGAAAAGAAGCAAACAATTCTCAACCAAAACGCTTTCACCTGATATCCACACAGTGGTTAATGGACTGACACCCACACAGTGGTTAATGGACTGATACCCACACCGTGGTTAGTCACCTGATACCCACACAGTGGTTAATTAACTGATACCCACACCGTGGTTAATTGATTAATACCCACACAGTGGTTAATAATCTGGTACCTTCACAATGGTTAGTCACCTGATACCCACACAGTGGTTAATTGACTGATATCCACACAGTGGTTTATTGACTGATACCCACACCGTGGTTAATCACCTGATACCCTCATATTGGTTAGTCATCTGACACCCAAACAGTGGTTAATCACCCGATATCTACACAGTGGTTAATCACCCGATACCCACACAGTGGTTAATCTCTCAAAAGTAAAAGTAACAAAAGCACACATAAAATTGTTATCAAAAGGTTGAATTTCTGTCCAACCAAAAACATTTAACAGGGTAAACTTCAAAAGGACACTGTTGACTTTAGCCGCAGACTAAAAATCATGGTCGGATTGGCTCAGCAACCACAAAATGAGTCAGATGAAGATATGAGCCTCGAAAAACCCAGGCTTCGAAATAAACGTGGCTGGACATCATAACAAGGCTCACTTGCAAATTAAGAGGCTTTCATCTCTTCAGTTGAAAACAACACCTCAAACAAATCATCCATGCTAGCAAATATTCATACTTGAGCAAAGATGAAAAAGAGGTCCTTTACTCACTGAGCAACATAAAAGACATAATAATCAACACTGTACAAAAGGACTCCGTTGTAGTAGCGAGGACTACATAAAGGAAACAAATAAACAATTAAGCAAGGTCCGAGTGTACGAGGAACTTGACCAAGATATGATACTGGACTATGCGAAAACTGTAACAAATATTATTGATGTAGCGTTCCAAACTGAAAACATAGACCAGAAAACCAAAGACAATGTTACCCAAGAAAATCCTAGAGCGGGAAGATTTATCTTCTTCGTAAAATCCACAAATATGGAAACCCAGGTAGACCGATAGCTTCTGGTAATGGGCATCCCACAGACAGAATTTTTGAATATCCAGACCATGTCATGAGACCACAAATTATCACTTAACAGTTCTTAGGTACACAACATATTATCTCATCAAAGCAAAGCAACATTATCGCCATCTACAATGTTTGTTTACACAGACGTGATATCCCTGTATAGTATAATATATTGCACAGCGAAGGGATACTCTCCTGTAAAGAAGCACGGGAAATAGAGCCGTACAAGAGCTGCGGCTAAAAGCTTGGGAGTTAGTCGTCAAACTAAACAATCTGTGTTCAATGAGAACAATTAAATCCAAATCAATGGAACCGCCATGGGTACAAATTTATTTATTTATTTATCGTGTGCAGTGCATGTCTTGCCTCGCCTATCCAGATGTCACCAAAAGCATTACATGCGGACAGTGGCGTAGCGAGGGTACTTAGCGCTCGGGGACAAAACATAAACCTGGCGCTCCCGGTACTTAGCACCCGGGGACAAAACATAAACTTGGCGCCCCCTTCGAGTGCATCTGAGATAACGAATAGTTGTATTTTCCTCATTTTGGCGCCCCTGGCACATGGCGCCGGGGGACAACTGTTCCCCCCCCCCGCCCTCCCCAAGCTACGCCACTGCATGCGGAGCATCCCAAACAACTAGGAACTGAGCATACGCATAATTTGCTTCGGCGACAAAACATTCCAAAGAATAGGCGAAGAGTTGTTTAAACATGTGATCAGCCAAGGCTATGTTAAAACCGGATAGCGAAGGCAGCATGAAGGTCGAACACACAAAAAATTATGAAACAAATACTCAATGACCTCTTAAATATAAAGAAACGGAAAAAGTTGATGGAATATCATTTATATTGATATAACAAGCAGGCAACACAAAAGTAGATCAAATTGTCCAGAAATACTGGACAATTGTGGATTCGTGTGACACACTAAAGTTAATCATCCTACCCCCCCCCCACTAATAACCTACCACAGACCGAAAAACCTTTTAGCAAATTGAACTCCATTCATTGGCCAAGATCATACGTACACATCTGGGCGCTGTGGTGACAAGAGGTGTAATTGCACAAAGGGAGCGATCTTCACAAATCTGATATGATGACAAAATTTGACAGATGTCTTGTAGCACAACACGTCTTTTCCCCATTGCCATAATTTCACTGACATTATACTAACTACAATTGCCCATAACTGCAATTGGAGTTCCAAATCAGGGAAGAAAAGGAATCGTATTAGACACTCTGCCCAGAAACATTGAAACCAAGAGGCCTAAATCAGGATGCTCTCCAAACGGACAAACACACGCAAATAAAATAAAATAAATAAAATCATTATCTATTTAGAACCCATATTTTTTCTAAATAAAACATAATAACTTAGTTCATTATTAGTTCACGTACCCGACGACATAGATACATATGTGTGTGTGTGTGTGTGTGTGTGTGTGTGTGTGTGTGTGTGATATTGCTCCAACATTTGATAACAACGAAACGGGGGGGGGGACAGAACATACAAACATACAAATAACAAAGAAAGTAAACAAGCGGCATCAACAACAACAATAATAATGTTAATAAATAAAATAAAAACTACTTCTGCTAATAATAAATGTCATTCCGGTTTAAAGATGTAACCATTACCACTTTCATAATTCTACTACTACGAGTTGCATTATTTGTTATGGACATTTAATACACGAAAGTTGAAATGTTAAAAGTTTATCCGCTGTGTACGTCATTAAACTATCGGAAAACTCTGTTACATGATCGGTTAATATTGGGTTTGACATTTACATCATCGGTCCATACCGAAGCTGGGTAAAGAAAGACAGCAGCTTTGCTATACTTGTTCTTATAAATAAGAAAACAATCGGATTAGAAGAGATTACTGTAAAAAAATTTTTACAGATTCTTGTTTCACTGTAATCCAAATCTTATATTTTAAATTTTGTTTTTTTAACGACCAATGTTTTCGTTCCATTAAGAAGTGTTTCCGAAAACGGCTTAAATCTGATATATTTATGTCAGAGTTGGGAAATGATGAAGTGTAATTTATTCAGTTTCTGATGAAGACAGCCATGCAATTGTAACCCACGTCTCAATCTCATCAATACATTTTATCTCATTAATAGAAAAGCCAGTTTCTAGATAACCTGGCACAAATGCGGTACCGTATTTATGTGCAAATGAGTCATCAAGAAGTAAAAACGTCATGCAGAACACACATAATGTTGGATTTGGCATCTATTTTACATTAATTTTTATTTAGTTTGCTTCTTTTATTGTTTTAATCTGAAAGAAATTGAGTCTTTCTATTTCATATCAGTTTGTTTTAGTTAAAGAACTTAGAGCTAAGATTTAAGCGTGAATGTGTATTTTAAAGTTTGTGCACATGGGTTTCCACGTACTCACACATGAAGCTCTCTCTCTCTCTCTCTCTCTCTCTCTCTCTCTCTCTCTCAAAAGCAAAATCGTATAACGAATTTCAAAGATGACAAAATTGTGCGGCTTCAGAAAAATCCACGATACGTTCAAGGTACAATCAAGCTTTATCCTCGTTTGACAGAAAGTGCTAGTTCATGAACCCTGACAGTGATACATCTTTAATCAATATGCAATTTTCTGAGGCGTGCCATTCAATATTCACCATGAAAACAGACATTTTTCAATCCAATGTTCTGACAGATGAATTAGTGGTCATCAGATATAAAGATTGTTTTTCACCTTCTTTGTTTTCCGTCTATTATTCTTCTTCCTCCTTGATGCCCCATGTGGCTGAGTGGTCTAAGGCATTTGCCTGTACAGATCACTCACACATTTCACTTTTGTCAGCGTGAGTACAAGCCTCTCTGTGAAAAAGCTTACTACTAGCTTCCCATGGGTAGATGGCTCTTTCCCCACCAAATACACTAGCTCCCATGTATAGTAGTCTATCATGTGTTGAACATTGCGTTAAACCCCACAAAACTAAAGCAATCTTCAGCTTCTTGTTCATCTGAATCGAAATCGGAAGCGTAGAAACATCAATATTTTCTCATCAACCTGCACATACTTAAATATCAAAAAATGACAATAAAGCCAGCAGCATCACTAGTAAACATGGTTTCATCATTGTCTTTGGTAGCATCATCATAACCATCATCATCATCATCATCATCATCAAATACAACTACTGCTATACTACTACTAAGTACTGCTGCTATTACAGTTACTACCATCACAAATTTCAGCACCATTACAGCAGTACCATTATTAAAGAGGGAAAGATCGTTAGCGTTATTGACATAATTATTTTAATTATACTCTATTTATTTATTTATTTATAATAATAATAATAATAATAATAATAATAATAATAATAATAATAATTAATAGTAGTAGTAGCAGTAGTTGTTGCAGCAGTAGTCGTAGTATTAGCAGTAGCTGTTCTTGTTGTTGTAGTATGTCGTATCAAAATAAGCAACAATCATGAAAACTACTATAACTACTAGCACTGCGACTACAGCCACCTCTGTTTCTGATTTTGTAACTATTTACTTTTGGTTCTCAGTAACATCATTAAGGGGACTTAAATATTTTGAGATGCAGCTCTGTAAAAAGAAACACTAGAAACGCCTATAGCCACTTGAAAGAGTGCAAAAAGTAATTCCCTATCGATCACGTATCCATCGATTCCCGGATACAGCCTACCTTTCTGGGGTCACTTATTTTCAAGGCATTAAGCTCTGATTTACTTATTGGCTTATGACGAAGTCCACGGTAGCTCAGTCGTTAAGGAGTTGGACTAGTGACCAGTAACATGCGGGTTCGATTCCTGCCATCTGATCAAGCCAGATCGCCAACCGTGGTTTTTCTGCTTGACTTTCCTTGACACTACGTAAATTTCATGTGTTGCAGCGGTGAAAAAACCCAAATCAAACCACGATGTCAGGGAGTACATTTTGTCAGTAGACGTAGACATAAACACGGACAAAAGTTTTACTGAAAGTCGGTTTTTGTTTTGTACAGTAAGTAACATTAACTTAGTGGAGCTACTTTACCGACTACAGTATAACTAACTATATTTTTGGACAGAAGTGGCCTTAATTGGCTAACACTTATTCTATCTCATGTGTTTCTTCAGAAAATAATGACTGCCGTTTGGAAAGAGAAAACTATAGGAAGAGAGTTAAGAGATACTGAACGCCGTATTTTAATGCAATATCAGAAGAACACATGGTTTATATCTTTGAACACAGTCTCCATCATCATGAGATATGAGGTCAAAGGAAATAATTTATTTTCGATATCTGCTTGCCATTTTCACCGACCAGAGGCCTCTAAACCTCTTGACGAATTAATTACATTTATCTATCGGCACGTGCTACGGTCGGTTTGTTAGTATACATGGGCCACGGTTTCCATTAGGTTTGTATATGTTTTTCTTCCGTTTGAGTGTAAGTTTTAACGGTTTTTCGTAAACATATCAGAATATTCCTCACAGTGAATGTATAACAGAAATAAATCTGGATGCAATCTTAGGAAAGAAACCGTTCTACTTTACGTTCAGATTTTCTTAATGCAAGCTGGTTGTTCATTTCACGAGAAAGGAAATTACGAAAATGAGACGACCGAAGACAGAAGTGTCAAATATCCTTCGAAATTAATTAAACAAAATTGCAGAGAAAGATTGAAGTTTTTCCAAGTTAACTAGATACCTTGTCAAGAAATTCATCAAAGATATGAAGCAGAGGAAAAGGTTAACATTGACTGCGTATCTAAACCAAACATTCTTTTTTAGACTAAGGGGTCGTCCTTTGTACGTACGCAAAATGTTGGACAGTTCCTAACCCCTCCCCACCCATGTTCCACAGAGTACACTTTTATGCCCCTACCCGCATACGTACGCTTATGCGTCCCCCCCCCCACCGCCAACAATAGCTGCGAAAATCGAACTTTCTGAAAGATGAAGTTTAAAGCATTCATTAAAAATAAACAATTTTAAGTTTTCATGCTATGCAACGAAAATTAACCAGAATGATAAGTGAGGAAGTATTAACATCAACTATAAAACGTAGTTTGAATTTTACACAAAATTGTAATAATATAGCTTATGTAGCTTTCATCTCTCTCTCTCTCTCTCTCTCTCTCTCTCTCTCT